>KE156418.1:33499-45970 GCA_000411055.1 Leavenworthia alabamica
TGGAGGAAGAGCTTCTTGTTCCGCTCAATGATCATCAAGCATCCAAGATTTTCCCTGTGAAACCAAAATCAACGTCGAAACCTGTTTCAAAATCTGAGACTCCCGAATCGAGATACTGGTCCTCCTTCAAATCTCACTCCTTACCTAATCTCGTGTCCTCTGTTTCTGCCTTGGCTTTCTCTCCGATACACCCTCATTCCTTAGCCGTCGCTCACTCCGCCACTGTATCCCTCTTCTCCTCGCAGACACTTTCCGTCTCCCGTCGTTTCTCATTCAGGGATGTTGTGTCCTCTATCTGTTTCCGTTCCGACGGAGCTCTTTTCGCAGCATGCGACCTCTCAGGTGTGGTGCAGGTCTTCGACGTCAAGGAACGAATGGCTCTCCGAAGCCTCCGGTCACACAGCGCACCTGCGCGATTCGTCAAGTATCCATACGAGGACAAACTTCATTTGATATCGGGAGGTGACGACGGAGTGGTGAAGTACTGGGATGTTGCAGGAGGAACAGTTATCTCAGATCTGTTAGGCCACAAGGACTATGTCCGGTGCGGTGACTGCTCACCGGTTAACGATTCAATGTTGATAACAGGATCTTATGATCATACAGTGAAGGTATGGGACACGAGAGTTGATAAGTCGAAATGGATGGCTGATATCAACCATGGATGTCCAGTGGAGGACGTTGTGTACCTGCCGTCTGGTGGAATGATTGCAACGGCCGGTGGGAACAGCGTCAAGGTATGGGACTTGATCGGAGGCGGGAAGATGGTTTGCTCCATGGATAGTCACAACAAGACTGTCACTTCTCTTTGCGTAGGCAGATTGGAATCTGGTGAGAATCGGCTTGTGAGCGTTGCTTTGGATGGATACATGAAAGTGTTTGACTACGGCAGAGAAAAGGTCACTTTCTCTATGAGGTTTCAAGCTCCTCTCATGTCTCTTGGTCTTTCACCGGATTGTTCAACCAGGGTGATAGGATCATCTAACGGTATGGTGTTTGCTGGTAAGAGAAAACTTAGAGATGCTGGGGAGAAGAAAAGTTTGAGTATTTGGAGTGTGAATAGGCAAGTGGAAGAGAGTAGGAGAAGGGCACTGAGGCCAACTTATTTCAGGTACTTCCAGAGAGGGCAGAGCGAGAAGGCATCCAAAGAGGATTATTTGGTGAAGGAGAAGAAAGGATTGAAACTGACAAGACATGATAAGCTGTTGAAGAAATTCAGACATAAAGAGGCTCTGATATCTGTGTTGGAGGAGAAGAAACCAACGAATGTGGTGGGAGTGATGGAGGAATTGGTGGCCAGGAGGAAGCTGATGAAGTGTGTGTCTAATATGGAGGAAGGAGAGTTGGAGATGCTGATAGGTTTCTTACAAAGGTATTGCACTGTGCATAGATATTCAGGATTGTTGATGGGATTGACGAAGAAGGTATTGGAGACGAGAGGTGAGGACATTGAAGGTAAAATCGAGTTTAAAGGGCTTCTAAGGAACTTGAAGAGAGAGGTGAATCAGGAGATTAGGATACAAGAGTCTCTTGTGGAGATTCAGGGTGTTATTGCTCCTTTATTAAGAATTGCTGGCAGATACTACTAAAAGTTTTCAGTGCTTGATTGATATGATAGCAGTTTTGTTGGATTCCTTAATTGATTTTATCAACTAGAAGCACATTAATTATCCATCTCCAGTAACATAAGTATTAAATTGATTTATTATGTATACACACATCGATGAATGTGTAGATCCTCTTTAACGACATAGTTTATAGTTAGCCTTAAAAATACGTGTTTTATTACAAGTTACAGAACACCAAACAGTTTTGATTTTGAATCAAAAATGCTAGTTCGATTCGCAACAAGATACAAACTTTATATAAGTCAAGGCCGTTATGTTTTTCTTTTATTCCTTGTTAGAAAGGACAAAAATTTAGAAGAACATAGATGAGGTGAAATAACAAAACCTGTGGACGAATGCCACGACTAGGAGGGCTGCCTGAGAGATTAGTCGGACTCTACAAATATCTGCCAAAAAACCAATAATATCCATTATTGTGCCCTGTTTTAATTAAAGAGTTGGAACCCAGAAAGAGAGATTACACTGACCTCCATCTCTGGAACAAGATCGTAGATTTTCTTCTCTCTTGTGTCTAAGGCTGTAATCCCAGCGATTTTCTGCACCCCGAGTTTGGAGGCGATAAGATTCTGTAAATATGGATTAGGGTTGGTTAAGGTTTTAACAAAGATGAAGGGAGCTAGCTGGTCAGATTGTCCTACCAATTGGAAATCATTGGAGCCAAATGCCTCAATCCTAGGTAAGATCTGCAAGAGTTTCAATGGTCATATCATAATATCAGTTTGTTATTACTGAATCAGCTTTAACTAGCCATCATTGTTAAGTTTTGGCAACATGTGATTCCCAATTCTGACACCGTGTATGTTTGTGTTTGCAAAGTACTAACTATTTGGTTTAACTATTCTGCCACCGTATATGCTTGTGGTGACCTTATACGACAGAAGATTCAGAATATGTAACAAAAAAAAAAAACTTTCAGATCTGTTACCAGAGTATGGAGACCATTGATACCAACCGGCTTCTCCATTAGTGATTCATCTTGAGACATTGAGACCTCGAATGGTCCCAGTTGCCTATCAGTTTGGTTTGTGAGATTCAAGTATGCCTATAGGAAACAGTATGCCCTCAGTTTGAAATCAATTTGATAAATTCAATCAATTCTTTAGGTATTTCAACCTTCATAGAAGAAAAAAACAGTTGTTCTTACCGGAAAGGGCCTATTTAAGTGTATAATAGCTGGTACTTCAACAACCCGCATGTTAATCTCTTTTCGGCTGACTGGCTGAAAAGAAAGAAAGAGGAGTTAAGATGGCGGAATTTTGTTAGATGATGAAAGAAGACCAAACATGATCATCCCATAAAATGCATCCAAGGAGTCGAGGACATACAGACAAGCTTGTCAGATATATAATGCAGAATAGTGGCTTTCCTAGTTCTAACTGCCACCAAAGCTAGGAGTAACTCGACCATACCAATACCCTGAATTAGCTTTTTAGACTAATGATTCTATATGAACTGATGTCAGATAAAATAGTCGCAATATCTCAAAGCCCTAACAAAACCAAATACACACAAACTAAGAATATAAACAAAACATCAAAAATTCACAGAATCACTAACTTACAGCACCAAGAATTTGTTGTGTTTGTAAGCGGCCGGGTTCACCCAAATTTGTGCGCCATGTTATTTGAAATTTACCAAGGATATTACTTCCCTGGAACTTTGTGTGCCCGGAAACATCTGCAGATGGGTTTAGCCTATAGAGATAGTTGTGGACACCCCCACCAGATCGAATTATAACTGATGATTTAGGTATCAGCCCACTGAGATCACTAATACTCAGAGAAATGGATCAACAAATTATGGAAAATTAGAAAAAGTAACAATGGTGCACATAACGATTCTGGGAAAATCTAAAAGACCTGGTTGGAAGACCTTCTGTAGAATGGTAATCTTCATTTTGTAATCTTACAGCACTCCATAGCTTGGCAGGTTCAAAATCAACTTGGTCCATAAAGAGGTTTGTTTTTGTATGGTTCTCAATGCAAGCCTCTAAAAATGTGGTCTCCTGGTGTAAGAGATACAACGATTGCCCAAACATCAAAAACAAATGAGCTCATATTTTGATTTTAATACAGTCAGCTAAATACAAAACTACACAGACACTCCTTTTTAGTCTCAGAAAAAAAAATTACCATTGTTCCAAGATATGGTGGACAACAATGATATGATTACTGAGGATGAAAATAGAAGTGGTTCAAGTACAAAATATAACTTTTTCCCATAGAGTCAATGTTGAATATGTTTCAATAACAGATATCTGATTTCAAAGGCAAAGCAATATAATTACCACATGCATCATTGTGATATTTACTATCATCCAGTAAATGATCCACGTAAAACACCATAATGAAGAATGTTGAACCTACCTTTACAACTCGAACCTGCATATCAGAAGAAAGTGCAACAATTAGAGAAGGCCAAAAAGAGGATTCGATAAAATGATGATGGGTATGTCACCTTTGTCCTCACAGAGAGAGGATTTGCAACGACAAACTTGAAAAACTGGGGAAGATATTTACGCTCACCATCAGCATCATTATACAATGCAGAGCAAACCAACCTAAGAGAAGAATGGTGGTAATGGCTATGGAGAAATAAAATGATAAGAAAAAAAGACAAATAGAAAGAAAAGAGAGTGAGAGTAAACAGACGTGTGAGCTCCAAGCTCTTTGACATCATGTTCAACAATGAAGTCATAGCGTCCTCCAGTCCTAATGGATTCAACAGGTAACTTGGATGTATCAAGAAGTAGAATCCTCTGCCTCTCGGTCTGAATTTCTGCCTACAATAACAAACAAGAAAAGACATGGGAGATATATGACAAATGCAATCCAAGGCCCAAGAAGAAAGCAGATGAAATGCATCTACAAACTAATACCCCCACAGCTTAATTGAAGTTAACCAGTGAACTAAGATCAGGACTCAGGACCCAATCACAAAAAAAAATATAGATCTGAAACCCTCGCCCGCCACCAGATCAATTAGTAGCACAGATTTCAACAAGGAAAGAACAAAAAACCTTAATAGTAACATCTCGAACTTCGGAACTAGAACTGTTGTTAACGCTGATATAACTACAGAATGTTTCTCCGAGATAGATCGCCCTACGCAACAACCATATAAACGAATCAGATATCTAATATATTATCTACTACAATTGAGGATATGGGATGAGATATGAGAGAGAACCCGAAGGACTGAGGAAGAAGGAGAAGACCAGAGAGACCGATGGGATCTGTAGGATGGTTAACGAGGAATCTATTGCGGTAAGTGAGATCGGAGTCGAGGACGTCGGCTGATGAAACGTGGTGGCGTAACAACGAGATGGATGATGGATCGTCGGAGAAATCCTCGCCGGCGAGAAGATCGAAAGGGTCAATACGGATGGGAGGATCGACATGGAAAGATGGTTTGCAGAGTCGCATGACCCTGAAGGCAAGCGAGTGCGGTCCCTGCGTCGCGCTCATTTTTCGTTTTTTTCTTCCTGTTTTACCCTTTTCAAATATATTTATATACATGTATGTTTTGAGATTCTAAATGGACTGGGCTGGCCCATGAGAGTCGTGCAGGCATATTTATATAAAAATGTTATGCTGATTTTAAAAAATTGTTGTCAAAGAACAATTGATTGATTTATTAGAATATCCCAAATCATAGATAGTGGAATTTTAGTTATCTTTCTTAATGTGGAAAGTGATGGCATGAGTCAGATTGTAGCAAATAAGAATTAGCTTGATTGGTCAATAAAGACGAAGATAATAAAACCACACATCTTTTCTTGTCTTTGTTCTTTGAAATCTTAATTTTGCTTTTTAGGAATCGATGTTAAGTTTATGCTTCAAGGTTTATAGTAGTTACTGATCCGTGAGTTGCTTAAGCTCATTATTCTACTACAAGAAAAATCATTTTATAATTAAGATTTCATCTACTATCTTCTCAAGAACCAAGCGAAAACTTATAGAAAATGGACGCGATCTGATTTTGTTTTTGATGATAAACTCTTTGGACTAAATTGATGGGTATATATAATACATTTAAAAAAGAAAAGAAAAAACAGAGAAGAACACGTACGGTAAGCTACAAATTTGTTATCTGTGTAGTTGAGTTGAGATATCAAGAAGCAAAACAAGCTTCCCAGAACATTCGACTTTGATCCATCTCACTCACCACCGTACCAGAATCCACGGCCTGATTATCACGTTGGCTTCTCCCACATCTTCTATAGCTGTTTACCTCTCCTTCTTCTTCTTCTGCTTCGTCTTCTTCTTCATTTACCTTATCTTCAAGTTCATATTCTAAACGACTGGGTCTATGAGTCATCCAGGCCACACAAGAGATGTCGCAAGAACTGGCACTATCAATCTCGTAAACGTGAACACATTGGTCATCTTCAAAGGCGTTTTGTGCAGCCTCGGAATCTGCAAATGCTTCTAAGAGCAATAACGGTGATACTTGATGGACGTTAACAACACTTGTGCTCATCCTTGTTTTACTTCTCTGTTATAAGACACAGACAATAAACAGGAGCTAAGTTTAATTATAGAGTATACATATATGGAGGCAGAAAGAGGCCATTATTATTGACGGACTATATATATTTTAATAATAGGAGCACTTACACTTGTGATTCATTGGTTTTGGAAGATGAGAGTTCGTATGTGGGGGTTGGCCTTCTAGAAGGACACTGTATGTAACAACAACAACGTGCGTTATTTACCATAAATCACAATAATACACAAATCTAAAGCAATTGCCAATTTTCAATTATATATTATTATATTATGCTTTTGATTGGTCATAGTTTTGGTGATGCAGAGACAAAATAAAGGGCGTAGATTTCGTATGTAAATGGATAAGGGTGGAATAAAGCAGAAGATGTTGCTTGATTTATTAAGGACCTTAATCAAAAGCAGGAGACAAAGATTAGATGAAAACATACAAACAATGAACCAGTTACGCAATTAAGCATATGAATCTGATAATTGAAAATCAATCACCTAACAAGTAGACCCACATGAACAAGTTGCCGAGGTTAATGCAAAAGTATAATTGTTTTAGTCTATACCAACCAGGCTTTGATTAAAATAATAAAAAAAGGATGTGATCATTTATCAAAGAGATTTATAATCAGGCGTGCTTATTGTATAAATAACACCTATTTTGTTTCTACGTATAAAAGAAAAGAAAGACCATTTTTATTTTTATTTTTTAATAAATGATGATATGGGCTGCTCCATATAAGAAAACAAAAGAGGCCTATTAATGTTACTGATGAAACAGACGGCCCATACAGGTGTCAGGCGCCAAAGACTATTGAAAGTGGATAAGATATTTATCAAAAGGCCTCTCTCTCTCATTCTCCCATTCTCTCGCCGGCCACCCAGTATGGCTTTCTCCGTCGCAAGCTGCTTCTCCCTCCTCAATGTCCCCGTTAAACTTCAATATCCACCACGGTTTTTCGTAGTCGCATCGGAGAAGAAGAAAGCCACGAAGCCTCATTCATCACCACCTATTAAATTAAATCCAGAGGTATAAAAGGTCATAAATAATCATCAGTGGTTGGTTCGAAGGGTTATTTTAAATACATATGTTTACAGAAGAAGCAGAAGAACAAGTACACAGGAAAAGTGAGTTCGGGTCCTGAAACAATGGCATTCAAGGCCTTTGGTTCTCAGAAAAAGGATAAAAAAGAGTCTCTATCTGATTTTAGTGAACAGCAGGTTTGATTTTTTACTTTTTTGTCATCTTCAAGTTTTATACTTTAATTATTAATGCCATTTACATTATCAGACTGATCCTGCCAAGATTCATGATGCTTCCTTTCTCAACGCCGTTGTAAAGGTTTAAACTTTCACATCTCCTATTATCATTTCCTTTGTTTGCTTCAGTTCATCATTCTTTTTTATTTTTTCACTTTCTCCCAGGTTTACTGCACTCATACAGCGCCTGATTACTCCCTTCCATGGCAGAAGCAAAGACAATTTACTAGCACTGGAAGGCAAGTTTTCATTATTATGAGGTTGTTCTTTGAGTTATTCAATAATCTTCATTTTCTTTCATTTCAGTGCTTTTATGATAGGAGATGGCAAGCTCTTGACAAATGCCCATTGTGTCGAACATGATACACAGGTTTCTCCATCTTCCTTTTTCTTATTTCTCTTTTGTTAACTCTGATGACTTTACTTTTGACCAGGTTAAAGTTAAGAGAAGGGGAGATGATCGAAAATATGTCGCTAAGGTTAGTTTTTTCATCTCTGATTATTACATACAGAAAATTCCTCTATACCCCTTTGTGTTTGATCTTCTGCCTTTAATTAGTAGCATTAGCATGTTCATTTATCCATCACTATGCTTGATCAAATCTTGATTTTCCTCTTTCTTGTAATTTACAGGTTTTAGTAAGGGGTGTGGACTGTGACATAGCTTTGCTTTCAGTAGAAAGCGAGGAATTCTGGAAAGGAGCTCAACCACTACGGCTTGGTCATTTACCCCGCCTCCAGGTTTCATTATCTCATCACATTATCATGTAATATCTGTGCATCTCTTTTTATGAAATAAAGTCAGTAAATGGTCTTATTGAAGCGTCCCCCTGAAAATATTTTACATTCTGCTTTCGTTTTCCCTGCATTAATTTATGAAAAGCTTATGATTTTCTTCACTGTTTCTTGAACATACCTGTTATTCATAGAGTTTCCATGTTGACTTTAATATGCAGGATTCAGTAACTGTTGTGGGATATCCTCTTGGAGGAGATACTATCTCTGTTACAAAAGGGGTCGTATCACGTATAGAGGTTTCCCCATATCATTGGCTTTGCTTTTATGCCACTATTATTGTGTTGATTTTAAGAATCTTTCTATTAAAACTTTGAGGATGCAGGTTACTTCATATGCTCATGGATCATCCGACTTGCTTGGGATTCAAATCGACGCTGCAATAAATCCAGGTCAGTGGATCCTTTTGCACCTATTATCTGGCTTTTTATTCTAAAACTTGCATATGACCTGTTATATTATGTAGCGTGAACATTCATTTGTAATATTGTGATAGCCACTTCTTATACTTGTTAAATTTAGGGAATAGTGGTGGCCCTGCATTCAACGACCAGGGGGAATGTATTGGAGTAGCATTTCAGGTAAAATCACGTTGGGATTTAAATCATTTAATGTCTGTTTTTTTATTCTCGTTCAAAACGTATACCTCACAGGAGACTTCCTCTAGGTCTACAGATCCGAAGAAACTGAAAATATTGGATATGTGATTCCAACAACAGTGGTTTCTCACTTTTTGACTGATTATGAAAGGAACGGAAGGTACACTGGTAAGAGTTTTCTCATGACGTTCATGTGCTTCACTGCGAGACCATATTCTTCTTCTTCTTCTTTTTGAGCCTTTAGGTTGTTAATATCTAAAGATATTGCACTTGCAGGTTACCCTTGCCTTGGAGTATTACTGCAGAAATTGGAAAATCCAGCTCTGCGGGAGTGCCTTAAAGTTCCTACAAATGAGGTAAGCTTGCTTTGTTAGTGTCTGTCTTTTGTCGGATAAAGATTTTGCCAACATAATGGTGGAGGATATTGATTATTCCTTCTTAGCACTCTGAGTCTACTCAAGTTGACGTAACCTTAATTTTGTAGGGGGTGTTGGTGAGAAGAGTTGAACCTACATCTGATGCAAGTAAAGTGCTGAAGGAGGTAAAGATCATAGGGTCATCGCTATGCAGAATTCCTAGAGTCAAATCTTTTCAACATTGATTTCTGGTATACCTGATGTGTGCTAATTGTTGGTTCAGGGAGATGTGATTGTAAGTTTTGATGATCTGCATGTAGGATGTGAAGGAACTGTACCCTTCCGATCAAGTGAACGCATTGCATTTAGATATCTCATCAGTCAAAAGTAAAGACCTGTTTTTCTTGTCCACAGATGTAATAACTTCATTTGCCTTTAATCATACTTGGCTTTTATTTGACTGAGCAGATTCGCAGGTGATATCGCAGAGCTTGGTATCATTAGAGCAGGAGAACATAAGAAAGTTGAAGTAGTTCTGAGGCCACGTGTTCACCTGGTACAACTCTCTGCATTTACAATTTTAAGATTTCCGCTTGTCATGCCTATTAAGCTAATCACTAATACTTTATTAATACCTTTTAAAAAGGTACCATACCATATTGATGGAGGTCAGCCATCATACATTATAATTGCTGGTTTGGTGTTTACTCCGCTCTCGGAACCCCTGATAGAGTATGTTCTCCTTATCAAAACTTTCTTCAATTATTTCCCAAATGTGTAACTGTTTTCTCCTCTCTTTTTTTTTTTCTGAATCACCAGGGAGGAGTGTGAGGACACCATAGGCGTAAGCTCACTCTACTAAACCATCTGTTAGTTTAATTTGTAAATTCATTATTCAACAGTTTTTTGCATTCTCAGCCTGAGTTTGTTGCTTGTAATTTGTAGTTGAAATTATTAACAAAGGCACGCTACTCTGTGGCAAGGTTCAGAGGAGAACAAATCGTCATCCTATCACAGGTATAAGCCTTGAGTGCTTATATCCATATGCATTTTGGTGAGTGCAATTAATAATTCACTCACTGGACGAGAGCATAACTGTAGGTCCTTGCAAATGAAGTAAACATCGGCTATGAAGACATGAATAACCAGCAAGTCTTGAAGTTCAATGGAATTCCTATAAGAAACATCCATCATTTGGCACACCTCATTGACATGTGCAAAGATAAGTATCTAGTTTTTGAGTTTGAAGACAACTATGTTGCTGTGTTGGAGAGAGAAGCTTCAAATGCGGCATCCTTGTGCATCCTCAAAGATTATGGAATTCCCTCAGAAAGATCTGCTGACTTGCTTGAGCCATATGTAGATCCGATAGATGACACCCAAGCTCTTGACCAAGGTTTTGGAGACAGCCCTGTCTCAAATCTGGAAATCGGCTTTGATGGACTTGTGTGGGCATAAAATGTTTGAATTATGCTTCTGCAGATGGAAGTCACTGAAAACTTCCCGGAAGATAAGGGAGAGATTGTCCTCATCCATGCTCCAAGTTTAGTGAATTCTTTCTTCTGTCTTCAAATCTCTAGGTATTGAGTTTAATAGCATGAGAAAGGTCTTGTGTTCAAATGAGTGTAATGAGATAAAACCATTGCAAGAATCTTGACCAAAGTCAACAAAATAATTCAATGTAACGAGAAATGAAATATATGCTGTAGCATTTAACAGAGAATCTCTGCTTCCTTTTTACCGCTTATATGAACTGTTCCATAAACATAAGATTATTATTACATAACAGAAAAAAGCATAACAAGTTAAAACTTAAAAGAAAGGAAGAAGAGCTTCACGGGACTCTCTACATTGTGTTTTAAATTACTTAATTGTGTTTATTCAGAATACCAAACACTCGAACACAAATCAAAACCCGACAAATCCATATTTCATGTGCTCTGCCCCTAAACCAGAGGTCCACAAATCTTGTCTTTTACCTCCTCCATAGCTGTATACCTTTTTTCTTGTTTAATTTTTTATCATCCTTGAGGTCTCTCTCATAAAACATTATCAGAGAAGCAGAGAGACATTCACAGCAACTATGACAGTCGTTCTGTTTACCCTTTTGGCCATTCTCTCGCTCTGTTTACACACTTCAACATCTGAGTTTCAGCTCTCCACCATATCAGCTGCACCTTCGTTTTTCCCTGAAGCTCCATCGAGTTTTTCAGCTTCTCCACCGATGGCTATGTCTCCAGATGTGTATCCTCTGTTCCCTACTCCAGGTGCGAGCGAAATGTCTCCTTCGCCATCAGAATCATCTGACATGCCGACAATCCCTTCGAGCCTTAGTCCACCAAACCCAGATGCTGTCTCTCCGCTTAATTATTCTCCAGTTGGGTCCCCTCTTCCTGCTTCTTCCTCTGTTTGTTTGGTAACATCACCACTCTCCTCTCTGCTTCTCGTCTTGCTAACTTTCTGCAGATTCTAGTAATCCTTAAGAAACAAAAGAGCAGAATGATCTTCTGCTAGAAAGGATTCAAAATGTCAATTTGAATTATTTTTAATACAACGCTATTGTTAGTGTTAGATATTGTGGCTCATAAAACACTCTGCAATAGCCTGGTGCAGTTGTTGTACTTGTAAGTTGTAACAGTGATATATGTGTTTTGGTTGATTACTCACATGTCGCTGTCTGAAACAGTTTATTTTTCTTGTGAATGAATAAATCAAAACATGTGCATCAAGCTCCACAACAGAGGTTCGTTCAAAAGGAAAACTATACTATCAAAAACTGTTGTTGACTGTAGCCATTGATAATGTTTGTGACTCCTCTCTCACCATTTTCTTATCTCTACCTAGTACCTACCCTACAAAACTGAACTAAAGACAGAATCATTCACAGTCATACCTTTTAGAATAATTCTTGGGTTCACTCCTAGGGGTGAAACCATGTATTCACCTCCATTCAATGTAATCAATGAAATTATGCCAAATAATACTATATTTAAAAATACATCATAAACTAAAATTACACTTGACAATCATAGCAATTCAATCAAACTAATAACGCAGTTGTTAGTTAACGGAAGTGGCTCTGTTTTGTCTGAACCGGAACGAGACTATCAGCTCTGGCACTAGTATGCGGTGGATGGTGATGGTTTAACAAGATTGAGAACTAAAAACCATTGTCTATCAAAACCAGAAAACATAAACTCATGACTCATGAGATTTATAATTTTGATATTGAGCTCTTTTCCAAGTAATTGATAGATACCGATATATCAAATAAAAATTTGCAGGTACCAACTGATCTCCACGAGAAACGACTTGTAATGTTAAGCTAAATTGT
>KE156418.1:46040-74198 GCA_000411055.1 Leavenworthia alabamica
AATTACACTTGACAATCATAGCAATTCAATCAAACTAATAACGCAGTTGTTAGTTAACGGAAGTGGCTCTGTTTTGTCTGAACCGGAACGAGACTATCAGCTCTGGCACTAGTATGCGGTGGATGGTGATGGTTTAACAAGATTGAGAACTAAAAACCATTGTCTATCAAAACCAGAAAACATAAACTCATGACTCATGAGATTTATAATTTTGATATTGAGCTCTTTTCCAAGTAATTGATAGATACCGATATATCAAATAAAAATTTGCAGGTACCAACTGATCTCCACGAGAAACGACTTGTAATGTTAAGCTAAATTGTATATCCACTAGAGCATTACATTTCTTCTTTGTGTTGGGCTTACAGTTGTGTTTTATGTTTTATTATTTTGACTGACATTGATTTCGAGTTCTCGAAGTCGAAAACAAATTTAATTATTTTCAATAGCAAAATTTGCTTTAAATTCCTAACAATCTTGATTTTGATTGATTTTTAAATTTTTAGGTTTTGACTTCGTCTCTTGAAGTTACAGAATTGCAAACTCCAAACGATGCAGTATGTCTCATAAGAACGTTAATAGACAAATTGTATTTAGTTTATTTCTTTAATTTTAGGTGTAATGTTAATTTATGTTTTATGTTTAAATATAATATTATTTGGCATGATTTCATTGGTTACATTGAATGGTGGTGAATACATAGGTTAACCCCTAGGAGGTGAACCTAAGAATTATTCTACCTTTTATACTTTAATCCTAAATTGTAAGCTCTGCTCTTTTGTTCCCTCTGATGTTCTCTAGTTTTTCATCAGTCTATTATTTCTTTAGTTCTCTCACAAATTTTAAAACAGGTAATCAGTTTTAACATTATTTACCAAAAATGAAATATATGAGAAGTTTTTTAAATATCTTCTCATACTCGCCACGTGTGTAACAATATCTTACGGGTAAATTTTTCTCTTATAAGAACAAGCCCACTATTAAGCCCATTTATGTAGGTATGTGAAAGTAGAGAGAGCAGAGCACATATTCATAAATGGGTGTGTTGTTGATCGATCAAGTCGAAGAGTTGATCACCGATGCCGAAGCCGAGCATCCTGGCCATGTCGCTTGTCTTCAAACTGGGCTTGGGGACACCGTGGCGTTTCAACCATGGATAAACCACAAAGACTTTATTCATGACGAACAGCTCTAATGCCTCGGGGTTGAAAACGACACCCATTCTCAAGCTCATCTGGTGCGGGACTAACATGGCCGCATATCGAGCAAGTTCTCCGGCTCTCCAGTCCAGCAGAAGAGGAAGCCAAGGGTACATGGCATCCAGCCTCACGAACCACAGTCTTATATCCGGGTACTCTGATAGTTCACGTGGATCACCAGGGTCTTCTCTTCTGTAATTGATAGTGAATCCAATGGTTCTTTCCAGATACAATTTAGGTTGAGCTACAATCCAACACAATCATATATTAAGTAATACATCGTCAATAATACTGTACACGAGGGAAATATATATATATATACCTGAGGAAGGTGAGGTTATGCCGGTGGTTCTCTGAAACGGGGATAGGTCAAGCCGCCCTATTGAGTCGTTGTCTATAACTACTTCGTACCGGCCCGTGGTCGGAGGCATCGGGGGCTCTACTTTATCTGAAATCTCACAATATATTAGTCTTCCTTTTCTTAAACTTGACAAAAGAAGAAAAAAAGAACCCACCGTTGTTGGCGTCATTATCGAAGGCGGAGATATCGAAATTGCCAGAAGGATTGAAGGCCACGGAGACTGCTACATCTTCTGCTCTCCCTTTTCTCACACACCACCCGGCGGCAGAACCCATCTTCAACGCCGGAAATTGAACCACCGCGAACAGAGAGGCGTGTCTCGGCGATGGGATAAGCCAAGGGAGAAGAGCTGCCTTTGTTGCCATAGCTATCTCTCTGTCACTTTTTATCTGGCCTTTTCTGCATTTCTTTGGATTATATCCTTTTCCTTCACCGCACAAATTTATTCTTGTCTTAACGGTTTTTAAAAATTTAAGCATAATGTATTAAATAATTCACAATGAACGGACTCGTTCGTCCATTGTTTCCTCTCCAGAAGAGTGCAAAATATATTTAGAGCAAGGCCCATTTAAATATATTTTACTTCATCTTATATTGTCGAGTAAAAGGTTTTTTTTTTTCAACGGCCCAACAAATGTTTAATAGAGGGTGATTAAGCGAAACAATTAACTAATAAATACCTTTAGAATTATTTTTCTTGAGAATCTTTTGACCAAATTAATACTTGGTCCAAATTATTTTGATCATAGATCTTTTCTATTCGACATTAAAGTAAAACATTAAATAACTTTTGGACCTTTCAAAGTGATTACGGCAAAAATAAGCTTACTCATTTGTTTTGACAAAATAATTATTTGATTTACGTTGCGTAAATTGAGGAAAAGCGGAAAGAAAGTTTCCATCAACAAATAATAAATTATATTCCTTCGGTGGTGAAATATTTATTTTAAAGAATACATAAATAATTATTATTTTAATATTTAATTAGTAAATATAATTATTTTTAAAATTAAAAATTTATCAATAAAAATAAAATAAAAGAATAAAAAACAATCTTTGAATTTATCTTGGACAAGAGTTTTGAATTTATTTCTATGAATCACCAACAGTTCCAGATAAACTATCACACGAAAAATAAATTATGAGATGAAAATAAAAGATAGCAATTTCGTTTAATAAAAAATAAAAACAAATTAATATGATTAGAACAAAAAAGAAGACACAGAGACAGATTGGATAAGACAGTCCCCCGTCGTCAATGACCAAACCCTAAATCTATTTCCTCTGATACCGTCAATATTCGTTGTGGAAGCCATTGATGTGAAAAGGTCAAATAACGATGGGGTTTCTTTATTCATAGCGACTGGGGATAATTTAGGTATTTATTTTTAATTTGCTTTTCTAATCAGATGTTCCGTAGTGCCTAATACTAGTCTCTTCAGGATCTGAAAGTAAAAAAGTTAGAAACTTTGTAATAGATAAGATAGGAGGAGCCATGTCATTCAAGAGTCTAATTCATGATATGAGAGGTGAGCTGGGAAGTATATCTAGAAAAGGATTCTGGTATGGGAGATCAAGATCTCAACGTGTTGTTCAGGATACTTGTGTTCCTGTTGATGCTTTCAAGCAGAGCTGCTGGGCAACTATGCCTCCTGAACTTCTTAGGGATGTTCTTATGAGAATTGAACAATCTGAAGATACTTGGCCTGCTAGGAAGAATGTTGTTTCTTGCGCAGGTGTTTGCAGGAATTGGCGAGAAATCGTCAAGGAGATTGTCAAAGTTCCTGAGATTTCTAGCAAATTGACCTTTCCAATCTCTCTAAAACAACCAGGTCCAAGAGGATCACTTGTACAATGCTATATAATGAGAAACCGCAGCAATCAAACATACTATCTATACCTAGGCTTAAACCAAGGTCAGACTAACAGATGCTTTTTTTTTACCTAATGTGTTTGTCATTAACATTTAAGAAAGAGTTTTCCTGGTTCACCAGCTGCTGCAAATGATGATGGAAAGTTTCTTCTTGCTGCGAAGAGGCTTCGGAGGCCAACTTGTACTGACTACATCATCTCTTTAAATACCGAAGATGTCTCAAGAGGAAGCAATACTTATATTGGAAAGTTAAGGTAGTTAGCTACACTACAGACAGGTTCCATGGTTTTTCATATATCAGCCGTATAACCCTTCTTTTATATCAGATCTAACTTTTTGGGGACCAAGTTCACTGTCTATGATGCTCAGCCAACGAATTCTGGAGCTCAGGTTACCAGAACCCGTTCAAGCAGACTTCTCAGTTTGAAACAAGTGAGCCCGAGAATTCCATCTGGCAACTATCCTGTAGCACATATCTCATATGAGCTTAACGTCTTGGGTTCTAGGTGATTAGAGATACTATCTATGAGAGAAAAAGATTGTTGCTTTTATGGCTTTTGCTAATTGTGAACATTGTTTTGTATCAAACCAGAGGACCGAGGAGGATGCATTGTGTAATGGATGCAATCCCTGCATCAGCAGTAAAACCGGGAGGAACAGCTCCGACTCAGACGGAACTTCTCCAAAGCAATTTAGAGTCATTCTCCTTCTTCAGGTCAAAATCAATTCGAACAGAGAGCGTCAGTTCAGGTAAAAAGGAGGAAGGGATGCTTGTCCTGAAGAACAAAGCGCCCAGATGGCATGAACAGCTGCAGTGTTGGTGCCTCAACTTCAATGGGAGAGTGACAGTTGCTTCAGTAAAAAACTTTCAGCTTGTAGCTGCTGGTGAGAACGGGGCAGCAGGAACTGAGCATGAAAACGTAATTCTCCAGTTTGGGAAAGTCGGGAAAGATGTGTTCACAATGGATTATCAGTATCCAATATCTGCGTTTCAGGCATTGACGATTTGCCTTAGCAGTTTCGACACAAAAATAGCATGTGAATGATTCCAATAACCTGTGGGGAAAGAGTAGACTTGTTTTGAACTCGTCTAAGAAGTGTGTGTGTACATAAGAGTTTCAACGAGGACAGTAGATTGTGTTTGTTGTTGTGTTGCTAGTAGTTATTGTTGTTGTATCTCTCTCATAATTAATTTGATCTTCTTTTGAAATATATATATATCCTGACAAAGCCGTAATTCATATATTTGAAGTATCCGAATCTCATCCCTATATAATAAGATCGCACAACTTTTTATTTTATATTTTTATGGTTCAACGAGAAATTATTTACATGTTGATGAAGACGTGCAGCATATAGGCAAAAAATAAACATCCAGTTTATTATAAAATAAGAAAAACAGATTATATTAATTGGGCCTCCCTATTATGTTACAAGTTAAGATTGCTCCATGCTTTCTTCCAATTACAAAGTCTCTGTTGGTTCAACCAACACTCTGGTAACTAACCAAAACAAAAACAACCAATTATTTTATTAGTGACTGCTCTCAAGGAAAACATATTTTGTTGAGCCTAGTGTGAGTTAAATGATACCTAAAATCATGGATGTGCTTTAGCGAAACGTCCCCTGATTCTTGTCCTGCTTTCTGCACGAAGCTTACGTGATTCATATCGGATCTGCTTCTCGTACCTTCGACATTTCTTCTTTTCTTTATATCGAGAGAGAGCATTGTTCCTCTCAAGATTGTTGTTTATCTCATGGTTTAACCTTGTTCTTATCATCACCGATGAATCTTCTTGTTTCACATTCTCAGGTTTCTCATCTGACTCTGCCAAGTTTCTTTCCAGAGAACAATACCGTAAGTCTTCGTCATCTTGCTGATCCAACCATTTCATTTCCTTCTCCTTCAAAGTTGAGAAAAAAAAAGAAGACTCACTTACCAGCTCGCATGTAGGAAACAATAGAAGAAGATGATGAGAACAAAACAAGACTCACTTACCAGCTCGCATGTAGGAAACAAATCTGGCGCCACAAACTGGAATCCGACATCGAATTTCAGACAAGTCGACTCGGATCTGGCTAGTTCACGGAGCTGTCGGATCATCTCATCTTTGTATTTCCCACAGGTAGCGTGACGATTCTGAGAATCTCAAAAGCATTTCAGAAACAAACAAAAAACAAAACACGGGATCGGCTTGGAAAGTTAGATTATAACCTTAGGGAGAAGAGGAACATCCATGGCTTTGAAATTATGAGTAGCCGAACCTCCAGAAACAATTAGGTCGTTGAGGCTAACGAACTCTGGTGTCTCCCAAAGCAATCCAGAATCGGGAGTGAGATCATCGAGGCACAAGATTGACAATAACTCAGGTACCGAGGGACAGCCGGAAAATCCTTCAAAGGGTCTGCGGCTATGAAGGGAGGAGGTGGTGTGGTGTTGCCAATCACAGTTCTGGCAAAACACAGACCTTTCGGTCTCGCAGAAAACAGAGCAAGGAGAGTCATGGCAGGAGTCACAGAGAAGTGACCTAAAGTGTTTTGAGAAGAGTTGGTTGGTAACGTGGACATCCTTGTCACAGGCGAGACAGAGCTTGGCAGAGTCAGCTTTGCAGTAGACAAGAGCGACGGAGGTATCACAATAGTCACAGATGCGGTGACGCTGATTACCCTCTTCATCTTCCATGACCGACAGTTTTTGAGTTCTGGATTATAAGAAGAATATTTGCTCTGCTTCTTGGGACAAAGGGACTTTGATGGTTTATGTAAAATCCATATCTTATTTGAATTCTAAGAAATGACGTTATGGTGACGCCATAGTAAGACAAGTCAAAATTTCTTGGAGAAGAAGAAGCTGGAAACGTAACAACACCACCTTTCACTTATTTTCCTCCTTAATTATTTCTCTTTTACTGCTCATTTTTTTTTTCTTTTTCTTTTTCTTTTTCTTTTTCAGGATAATGATACTGTTATCAAGTAGTATAAATAAATTACTAGGCCTTAAATTTTTTTTTTTTTAAATCCTATTATTTTTTTCAAATGATTAGCCTAAATTTTACAACATACATTTTTGCCTAAAAAAAAGACATAAACATTTGTGTATTAAGTGGAATTATATAAACAATGTTAGTCTAAAATTATCCGCAAAGCAGTGACGTGGCCAATTAAGGACGTTATAAAATGGAGTCTCGTTTGTCGTTGTACTGTAGTCTAGTCTGTAAGTAAGCTACCTGATTTTATTAACCTTTTTTTTATTTTATTTTTAAAAAAGACAGACAAAACAAGACTTTTAGAGTGACGTTACCGACATAACACAAAGCGAGAATGCTGGAAAATCACAATAGGGTTGGTTGCCACTAGATCAACTAAGATGGCTATTAATATTATGAATAGTCAATTAGAGTGACCTGTAATCGTATACCGATTCAATATTTATTAAAGCATCGTTGAATTAATAAGAGCTGCATATCAGCGATACTACATGATCTCAACATCTACGGATCCAAAGTTGTTTTTATTATAATCATTATTATAACTAATGATAATTTAAAAAAAATGAAGGTATGGATTGGAGGCACATGTTATTGAAAAATGGAAAGAGATTCTCAAATATATAATATTGGATACGATAGGAGAGGCGCTGGTCAAAGAATCTTGAATCTTATATAGTATACTCCAATGACACCAATGTCAATGTACAACTTGGAGGTTGATGTTCAAATCCCAACAACTTGGAGGTCATCTAATGGGATTCTACCTTTCTTATTTCCTTTCCATACAATCATATATATAAAACTCTTAAAGATCCCTTTTCTTGTTAATCATTTAGTATTCAATCTAGACTAGGAAAAAGTGGAACTGGGAAGAAATATATGCTTCGTTATCGTGATTTAAAAGTTGAGACGAACATTTATGTTCCGTGTCTTACAACTTTACCATCCATGATTCCTTCCTATTCTTACTACACCACACCTCTAGCTAACCAAATCTCTTAATATATTCTTCTTCTTTTTTTTTTTAAAGAATATTACAAATTTTAAAGTTGTGTATTAAGTTATTGTTTCAGTCATTTTCTTTTGTCAAGCCACGATATATACTTTGGACCGCTAAAGATCTTATATATTGCTTTTGAAGCTGCTTTATTTGCATTAATTTGGACGTCCTACAGTTAACTAAAATATAACCAAGGCCAAATATACAACTGATTTTGCTATTGGGTCTCAATAGTGACAATGAATCCCACTTCATTAGTTTCATTTTTATATTTAGTAGACCAGTTCATGTTAATTCAAAGAAAATAATATATGTGGATTACTATTATTCATTAGCATAAACAGAGAGAGTAACACATCAACATACATATCAGTTGCTAGTAAAGGATGGACTGATAGGGTTTTATCAAAGGGACAAGAGAGCCACTAAGGTGGAGAGACATGACTTCATTGGTTGACCCAACAAGCTTGCCTCCTACGAAAACAGCTGGAACCGACGTGGAACAGCCAACTCGTAGAAGAGCCTTCTCAATCTCACGGCAGTCAGGGTCGTTGTCTATCTCGTGGATAGTTGGTTGAACCCTAAGGTCACGGAACAGGATTTGAACGGCGTAGCAAAGACAACATGAGCTCTTGGTGAAGATCACCACTCCTTTCTCTGAAGACATTCTCATGACCTTGTCCATGATCCTTGGAAACCTGAACTTAAGTTTTAATATGTATGTTTAGTTTGGTTTGAGTATGTAAAGCTAGCTTGAGATTGGCTATTTATAGCAAGGGAGTGAGTGAATCCTTTTCTTTTTTTAATTATAGAAAATTGAAAAGCAATTATTATAAAATAAATATCAAAAAAGAATAATAAAGATGAGATGCCCAACGGAAAAAGACTTGAAAATTTTCTTCTTATTGATTAATATTCTTTTTGACTCTCCCAAGTTCTAAATTGATACTGTAAATAAGGCAGTTGTCTCGATCGTCCTAAAGACAGTTGATTAATTGGTTATCCACGAATATGATTCTAAAATTTGTAATTAATTTCACCTTTTATGGATTTAATCGTAATTAACATTGCGAGTGACATAGATATAATTTCTCAAATAATGAATAAGAATTGAAATATATATATATATATATATATATATACAGTATATATATAATTATTGTGCAACCTTTTCTTTTAGAATTTTGTTTAAACTTTTAAAAATTAGTTCATAATTAAAGTGGAATTCGTTTTTAATTCCATGTGTTTATATTTTAAATAGTGATTTCATCATATTTATTATTATAATTGTTATATTTGTCAAATTATTCTTCAAGTTATACAACCACCATTTGCACATGAAACATAGAGTAGACATATACATGACTCCAACTGATAAATTGTGATTACAAAAATCAAACAATTTGCAAGAAATTAGTTAGGGTGTGAGTTTATTATAGTATAATCTAACAAGAGATTGAATCTTTTTTGGGTGCCAACTTGCGAAAGACAAATATTCTCTAATTTCGAAATGTCACTCTTCTTGTTCTTGACACGCATCATTCTTTGTTTAGTGCGTAAATGTGCCTCATTCTTTTTCTTCTTTCACTTTTTAAGTCTTTAAGGGTTTAATTATATTAGTATACTTCGTTAATTAATCGTTTTCTAAATTTGTTACTTATACTAGTACATATGACTTCTTTTTCATTTATATTACCTATGTGTTTTTGTTATATCAAAAACATAAGTTGTGTCAGCAGCATCACATCCCTATCATTTATTTATAGTTAATATATAGAGTTTGTTTGGAATAATCTTATGAACTAAAGGTGCTATTTAATGCTTTTTGTTTTCTTGGTCGTTCAAACGTTTAATCTAACAATAATAATAATAGTAATATTCAACCTATATTTAAAAATCAGAAATGTGGAGTGATTGGACAAATTACCGGAGATGACAATAAAAAGAACAGGTTTCTTTTTACTAAGTTGTAATTAATTATTTATCATTATTGTTTGGTGGCGCAGAGTGGAGCCAAAATACTTTCGGAGACTCAAAACTTCGTTGTCTTGGTAGGGCAGTTAAGTAGCCAAGACTCAAAACTTGCATCCATTTCCGAGAGGAGTTGGCGACAACACAATAGACTATAATGTTTTCATTTTTGATCTTCAACGAAGACTCCATTTACAAAAAAAAAAGGCATTAGAAAGTAGAAGAAATTCAAGAAACAGAGTGACATCGTCTCTTTTGAAACATGAATTGTCTCTCGGAATTTGTCTTCTCCTCCATATGCTTAACGTTACCAGCAGCACGTTGGCTACTCCTGAATCTCAAAATGATTGCGTTCAACTTATTCAGACCTCTAGAGAGCTTCCTTAACATTCCATAACGTCTTCTCCTGCTCGGCTTTACAAACTCTCTCTTCATAGAAACATGATCCTTCTCAAGGTCCGTCAGCCTCATCCTCATCCTCGCCACCTCCAGTCTTAGCTCTCTGTTCTCTCTCCTCACTGATGCGTAGTTGTCCCGCGGAGAGATGGCCCCGCTTCCCGAGCGGTTGGGGAACAAGAAGAANTGGCGTTCTTGAGCCGGGTCTGTTCGTAGAAGAGGACTTGAACAGCAATCTGAACAGGGAGTCTCTCGTTTTGAGCGGCGTGGCTGCTTGCGTCCTGTGTCAGTTTCTGACAGCTGATTGTCTTGCAGAGAAAGTAGCGCTCTGACTCTTTCATGTGGGGATGAACCTATTTAGTATTTATCCCAACCAATAAATCAAATACGATTTTGAATAGAGAACAAGTTTTTTTATATTTGAATATGATTCATTACCTTGAGGAAGATATCAACGGCTCGGTAGAGACCATCACAGATGACACGAGCATGGTCTGGGAGAAGCTCTGCGAGAGCTATGAACTTGGAAGCTGGGAGGTTGGAGTCGAGAGCCACTTCAGCCAGATAGCTATCCATCAGCTTCGACACCTTAAAGATGGAGCTCTGTTTCGGAGACTCAAAATCATACATCGCCATATCATTCTCGGCCACCGCATCTTCAGCTTCATCCTCCTCCTCCTCGTCTTCTCTGTAGTCGCACTCGTCAAGATTCAGGAACATCGAGAAGATTCGCTGCACAGAGTCTGTATCGTAGATGGTACCGTTGTTCGCCGGAATCAGGATGTCTTCAAGGATTGCTTGGTCGAGCTGGTGGCTGATCCGTCTCTCCAGATCCGATCTGCAAGAGATGGAGCTTCCAGAAGCTATGGTGGTCTTCAACAAGCTAGAGATGAAGGAGATGGGGATGGAGCTTTTGTTGGCTTGCGTCGGGAGGAGCCCCACGACCACTTCAAGGACGATTCGTTGTTTCCTCTGCAGATCGGAATCTGATTTGATGAGACTCGGTTCTCTGATGATTTGTAGTGACTTGCGAGCGTAAGTCATAAGGATGTCACTGATAATGTCATGATTGAGACCTTTGGATTTCATGGCGGAGAGAACTCTGTGGAAGAAATCGAGCTTGAGAGTGGGTAGAGAGCGTCCCCAACAATCAGAGGGTGGTTTTTCAGTCTCTGTCAATCTCCCGACACAGCCGAGCTTTAGCAAACCAGAGGCAAGCTGTTCTTTGCAAGCATTTACAGCAATTGCGTTGACGAGTTTCCCAACGAGGTTAATCTCTTCAGCTACAGGTAATAGCCTCTCGCTGGAGTGAAGAACAGTGATTGAATTGGAAATGTCGTTGAGAATTGAGTCTTTAAGAAAGGCCTCTGTTCTAGCCTCTAGGTTCTTCTCCGACAACTCTTCTGTCATCTCCAGGTAATGAGCCACGCATCGCAACGCTGCTATGTTTGATGGCGTGAATTGGACGCCTACGCCGTAGCAAAACTTTGCAGCCAGCTCGAAGGATTCTGACCCGCCCGGAACAGCGGTTAGGTTGAGGTTCGTGTCATTTGATTCCAGAACAAGTTTCCGGATTCTTCCACTCCGAGAGACGAGAGGAAACTGAAAACAAAAAAGAGCCCTTGTTTAAAAATCTTCGAGTTAAGCCAACTTGAATTTGGTTACCTTGTGAAGAAAAAAGCTGACAGAACCAACTTCGATGGTTAAGTCACTTGTAACGTCGGAGACAGGCCTGGAAGGGAGAAATAAGCAAAAAACAGAGGGAGAAAAGCTGTGACAAGTATAAAAATGTGGAATGAAGTACCATTGAGGAGTGTGTCTGATACTGGAAGTTGGACGAAACGCTTTTTTGGCACTTACACTTTGCTTGGACTCAGCAACAGTAACTAAACCCATTTTCATCCCTGCAGATATGTTTCTTGTGTCGGCTGCAAATGCCTCTTTGCCTCTTTTTCCCTTTCAAATATGAAAGAGTGAGTGACTTGAAAAACCCCCACATGAATTCATGCAGAATTTCCTTTAAAGAAAATAATATTTTTTTCCTTTGCATATCATAATATACTACTATATATTAAAATACAACTTTATTCTCCGTGAATTATGACACTAATCTCGGTTACTATAGGTCGTGTAAGTATGAGAACATGATGATCTCATCTCACTCTCATTCTCATAGGTAGTTTTTATTCATTTATAGCCCAGGTGATACAACAACTTGATTTTTCTGGTGGTATTCTAGATATATATTACTCAGTCAGTTTGGTAAATATATATATTTATTTATTTATAACTGAAAACGAGATATATATATACACATATATGCTGATGAGCAGCGTTACAAAAAAAAGTCAATTAAGTGTGCTGTTAATTACTTTTATGCTTTTCGGTGAAAAGGTTTCTTATTTTGTCTTTTACTTACACGAGTTATTTAAATAAAACAACAAATTGCAGGATATGTGAATGGCTTGCATTGCTTTTGGGGGTTGTAATCATACCTCCTCTAGAACAAAAAAAGTAGCTTAAACTATAAAAACAGAAAATAAATATAGATATAGTTATATAGTAGATTAATTAAAGAACTAAAAGAAAGCTCGCCTAATCATAATCAAATACACGATTGATTTATATAGATAGAGGTAAATATTTGTGGCCTTGTTAAATATTACAAATGAATGTGGGAGTTAATTAGGTTATATGATACTATTTGACAAAAGGACCATCGATCATCTACCTCATTGAAAATAACCATCATAAAAAGAGAGTTTTCACATGTATCAACTTGGTTAATCATATTGAATGCCTACTAGAACGGATTCACAATTTTTTTAATTTGACAAAATGAAAAGCGTAAATAGAAAGAGCAAACAAAAAAGAAAGAAAGAGAGTTGTGACTTGTGAGAGAAATAAGAGCAAATGATGGGATTGGGAAGCCATTGTAAAATTGTGAATGATGATGTTAGGTTCTTCCTTGTTATTTTTTTAATTAAATTTGATTCCATCATTTCATTTTCTCCCCTCCTTTTTTTTTTAAAAATTCCAAAACATAAATAATAATAAAAAAAGTAAAATAAAATAATAAATTAAACATTTAATACAGATATTCACTCACTATAACAATAATAATATCTAATGTATGAAGCAGTAAGTCAGTAACATAACACACATCAATCAACGACAAATGAGGAACAAACCTTAATACAATTCACCAGTTTGAGTTATTATTTTTGTTTCTCAAGTACAAGTACAAATAAACCTTGGCTGTCTCTATACAGGGCAACCATTCATTCTATACACAAATAGTTTTAAATTGTCTTTCATATTTGCACCTCAAACTAGGTACGGAGATTAAAATTTCACGTCACATGCTTGTATATTATTATGTTAACCGTTCCGGTTCATTGGCCCAATAGTAAGACGTTTAATTAATTTTGTTTAAAAGAAAGCCGGAAAACGTGGATTGATGCTCTCTGACTCTTCTTCTTCAGCGGAATGGGTTTCAGATTTCAATTACTGACTCCTTTTTCTAGATTATCTTCCCACCTCCACCCTCTTCTTCTCTCCGTAAACCCTAGTTTCAATTTCTCCAGAAGGTGGCATTTCGCCCACCATCAAACTGACGGCGATAAGATTTTCCGGCTAGGTCTCACTGCTGATATTGGTTTATCTTTTGGTAAAGCTCTAACCGGTTATCTCTGCGGTAGCACAGCCATTATTGCCGACGCTGCTCATTCCCTTTCCGATGTGGTAATCCGATTTGAACTAGCCTGTTAATTGATCCAACAGTCTCTAATGATCATTTGTCACATATAATCTCAGGTTCTGAGTGGCGTTGCTCTATTGTCTTACAGAGCTGCTAATGTTCCCAAGGACAAAGAACATCCTTATGGTTTCCTTTTCTTCTTATTTTGATTCCATCTTTTCATAATATAAATTCAACATCCGTTGGCATTGGATTTGGTTGGCGTAGGTCATGGTAAATTTGAAACTCTAGGATCTCTTGGCATCTCTTCCATGCTTTTAGCTACTGGCTCTGCTATTGGCTTTCATTCTTTACAACTTTTATTTGTATGTTTCTATTCTTATTATTTACCTTATCATTTCTTCGCTTTTATACTTTCTCCTTATATTTTCTTCTTCCTCATATAAGGAGTTTCATGGTCACACTGGACATCATCACGGCTTTGATATGTCTCATCCCATTCTCGCTTTTACTGTTACTATTGCTTCCATTTCTATCAAAGAATGGTACTAACTTTATTTATTATCCACCAAGTTTTTCATGCCTCTTTGCTTGTTATATTTATTCATTCTTTATCAGGCTTTACTGGATCACCAAACGAGCAGGAGAAAAACAAGGGAGTGGACTGATGATGGCTAATGCATGGCATCACCGATCTGATGCTATTTCTTCTCTAGTTGCACTTGTTGGAGTTGGTAACCATTTATAACCATATATATATGTAAATCAACTAGTATATCTTTTCTTTCATTATTCCCAGACCTACTCACACATCTCTGACTTCCATTCTCCTATTGTAACATAGCCTTTTTAAGGGATCTATTTTAGAAAGGGAGACATGAAAAGAAGTTACTTCTATGCAGGTGGTTCTATCTTCGGAGTCAAGTTTTTAGATCCTCTAGCTGGCCTTGTTGTCTCGGCAATGATTTTCAAAGCTGGACTGGAAACAGGACACCAAAGGTACTGTCTCACTCTCACACTATATATCTTGCTTTTATACAAAAGCTGTATTGGATTGAACATGGCCATTGGTGAAATTTTCATTTGTTTTTATTTAGTGTTTTGGAACTGGTGGATGCTGCTATACCATCTCAGCAGTTAGAGCCAATAAGACAAACCATATTACAGGTTGAAGGAGTTAAGGTATGGATTAGGGATCCTTGTACATTTCAGGATGATAGGTATTCAAATAAATGTTTTTTTAGACTCAGTCCATCTGTAATCAGAAAGCATGCCTTATTGCTTTTTTTTGTTATTGATTGATAATCAATGTAAAGCCTTTCATGGTCCGTAGGGATGTCATCGACTAAGGGGTAGGAGAGCTGGTTCATCGTTGTATCTTGATGTACACATCGTTGTGAGTGATGCTTCTTTCTGTATTTAGTAGACTACATTATCCCAATACAAATTATCATTATCGCATTTCCCTTGCAGGTAGATCCTTTTTCCAGCGTGAGTGTTGCCCATGAGGTAGGAGAATATGTACGGGAACAGATTAACAAGAACCATCCCGAAGTGTCTGAAGTTTTCATTCATATAGGTATGCAGCATGTTGCATTGTGAAGAACATGTTTAATCAACTTATCCACTGCTTCTCACTGTCTCATATTGTCCTTGCAGATCCAGCCTTCTTACAGTTTTCTTCTAGCATGATGGATCACGATACTAAAAAAAAAGAAAGTAATCAAGAAAGTAACATCTGCAGTGAGATTAAACATGTTGAAGCCACCGTCTCAGATATTTTTTCATCACAGTTTTCTGAGGTACTCCTCTTATTATTTTTTCTATAATTCAAATCAAACCCAAACCTCTGTCTATTTCTGTTTATTAGTTTTAAGGACAATGCAGAAAATGAAGATCAAAAGCGTTACTCCCCATTTGTTGCATAGTAAGATCTTGCTCCAGATTGAAGTCTCCATGCCATCGACCATGAGAATAAAGTAAAGCTCTTACATGCCTATATAATTGCAGGCCATTTTGCTATTCTTGGAACCATCTGACAAGTACTTGACTGCTCTGCAGAGATGCCATAAGAGCTGCTGAAGATGCAGAGAAGGAGATTCTTAAGGCAGCCCCAAATGTGGCACGTGTGAGCATTCAACTTAGTCTTAAGAACTCCTTACCTCAGCAATTAGCTGTGGCGTTTGAAGAAAATAACAAAGAGAAAACTGCTCCGCAATAGCTAGCTGTGACAGTGTTTAAACCTATTCTATGTCAGCGTTTTGTTGATATTTCTGGCATCCTTTTCACTGCTCATCGAAGTTGTTTGTTTGTAATCTCTAATGTTTGCAACTTGATGATTCCAAAGCTGATAAAAGCTTTTGGAATGTAAAAACTTGCTGACAACTGATTGGATAATATGAAAGTAAAATAATGTCACAGCTCTCCATAGCTTCTTTCAGCCATGACATTGCTACAATGATGAGTGTTAAATCAAATAAGAAACAAAAAGACAAAACATTTTACTGTAACTATATTGCTATATGGACTCTTAACTTCCCCATTTGGTGACTGTTCTTGAGGTATCTGCAGAGAAGTCAATTTCAGATTGAAGCCAGTCTAATCATTCTCGTCAGTGTTAGAACCATCCTCAGAGGGCACAAGGGTGTGACGATGGATGAGCTTTGTAGACTTTGTTCTTGACTTGCTTCCTAACTCCTCCGAAGCCTTTCTTTTACTTTTTGAGCTACCAAGGTACCCAAAAGCAAAAGCTTCCAGTGCCTTTGTAGTCAATGGTCGGGTCCTTGTACTCTGTCTCCGCCCAGGAATCACATCATTGTTTACCTGCAGCTCCTGAGGCTTACGCTGCATTTCCACATCCATTTGAAGAGATGACTGCTTCGCACAACAGCTCTCACTATTCTGTACAACATCTTTCGTGACAATATCAGTACCATCATCTTCACCTTGTACTGAGATTTGTGAAACGTTCAAGTCAAAATCTTCTCTAGTTTCAAATCTTTCTGGTGATATTTTGAGGCCTTCATTTCTTTGACCAGAGCTATCTATTGCCAAGGAACTGGTTGTCAGAGTTTGATCTTGATCGATATGCTTCTCTCTCGTTAACAATACATTTTGACCAGCCTCTTCTGATGGGTTTGGTCTCATCTGTCTCCCCTTGTTCACTGATTTCTTCTTCTTGGACTCAGTTTCACCAAAACAACTTGATTCTCTCAAGTTACTACAATCTGCCAAGCTACTTTTGACGGGTAACAACTTTGTATTTCTTGGTCTCCCACTTTTCCGATTCTTCTGTTGTCTCTCATTGAGAGAAATGGTGCTTCGACTTGTAGTATTTTCCATGTTTACAGAGCTGCTCTTAACAGAATTAATGCTGCCCCCACTACACACTCTCGAAGCCATTGTTATAGCTGTTGTCTCTGCCTTGTTTTCACATTCTCCTGATAGGTTATCCTCAAATTCACTCAAGTAATTTGGGGAGTTTGCTATTGAACTTGCGGTATCAACAGGTAGACATCTTAGCTCTTTCAGTTTAGATCCTCCTTCGACACCATATGTCTCACTAGTATCGACAATAGTAAACATCATGACCTCCTGGCTTTTACTTGTTTTGCTGCGTGGTTGTAGGTACCTCTTTTTCTTCTTGCTGTTTACTGAAGAATTATCAAACTCTTGTAATTTTATAGGCTTGATTTCCTCTTCTTTGCTCCCTTTATTCACTCCATCATCATCTGTTTTGAGCTCTAGAAGTGTGGGATCTAAAGCAACTTTCTTCAAGACATCAGTGAGAGAATCAAAGTAGTGATTCCCCTTTGACATCTTCCTCCTTGAAAACTTATTGGCTTCTGGTATGAGAAAAACAAGAGAATTCCTTGGACCATCTTTTGGCTGCTCAGAGTGCCACCCTCTTGCCAATAAACGTGGCCAAACAGCTTCCCAGAAAAGGTCACTGGACCTTGTTTTGCTCATCCTATATTCTCCAGTTAGGAATTTGACTATATCTGCAATGGGAAGATCATTGCGTATTCGTACTTCAGAGGATCCATGATTCAACTTGGTTGGCTCTAACGCACAGTTGGTCAGATCTCTTTTCCCTTTACCTATACCAATCGCTTCTGTAAGCATATCAATACCTACCGTATTCTTTAAACTGAATACATACTCCTCCAGTGCAATCTTATCTTCCCTAAATGCTTTAGATATCTACAAAAATTTTAAAAAAAAATCAAAACTCTGCATTTTGACTCTGTTTATTTCAGTTTTAGACTGTATACCTTAAGCAAAGTAGTGTTGCATTCCTCAGATACATGAGAAGAGATTCGAGAGAGAAACTCTTGTTGCCTCCAGCCTGTTAATAACTTGTGGCCTTGAACAGAGCGTCTGCTTCTGGACTTACGTCCGTCAACCCATCTGTGGTATTCATTAGACCTATAAAAGGTGCCGTAATAGTATGAGAGCATATCTCCCATCTGCTTACTCCCAACAAATCTTTGTAGCAAGACAAGGTTTTTCCCAAGACAGTAGAGGCCAAGAAGAAAGCTCTCTTGCTCAGCAATTTCCCAAGATTGACCCAAAGTCCCAGGGAATGGATAGAGGTTCTTATCGAGCCAGTCAAACTTGAACTTAGCATTTCTTTGGCATGGCAATGCAAGCACAATACCTTGTGGTTTGACAATAGTAGGTGGTTTCTGTTTCTGAGTTTCAGCTTCACGGAAACCTCTGAACTTTTCACTTCTTGACCACATAAGTGGGATAGGCAAGCCAAATGTGATGAGATTGTGCAGGTGAGGCTCGGATTGAAAGGATGTAATGAGGTTAAAACGATCATATTCTGGGATATCTGCTTGGTACTGATCTCCAACACGGGGAAGTAGCTCAGGTTCTCCATAAATTCCATTAAGATATGAAGAAATCAGTTGCTTAGAGGATTCATCCACAATAGCTTCCATGTCATCAGAATGAATTGAATCCATCTGAGAAAAAGCAACAATAGTGTTAAATGCAAACTAGTTCAGAGACATAAGCAAAAGGACACAGACATGCCAAGGCAATTCTATAAAGACAACTAGTGTTAAATGGAGTCCAAAAATCCATCCCCAAACACTTGCAAAAAAAAAATAACCCTAAACATTGAAAGTGAATGCAGATAAGCTCAAGTCTAGAATCGAAAGGTTTTCTAATGGAAAAACGAAACTGACAACGAAGTTGTTGATGAATGATGATGATGTTATCAAACAAAGGAAAGGAGGAAGGTAACCACATTAGAACCTTGCTTATGAGTTTTGGTCCATTGAGATAGACAACAACTCCAACCAAAAAAAACACATGAATCTCTCTCTCTCTATCTATCTATCTATGTATAATGAATCTAGATGTCAACTCAGCTTACGATACCAACAACAAACGGCGAAACAGATACAGCGATACAGTACAATACAAATTAAAGTTATATTAAAAAAAAAAAAAGACAAGTCGCGTTAAAAGACGGAGACGAAGAAGAAGAAGACGTGGTGTGTTATTAAAAGCAAAGAGGTTTGAGATTTACCTCTCTCTCTCTCTCTCAGACACAACTCAAGTTTGCATCAACACCAAAGTTTCGAATTCTTTCTCTGAAGAAGAACACTCATATATAAAATTACAACTAAAAATGGTAATTGTAAAAAATCATATTATTATTATTATTATAGTTTCTCTCTCTCTATCTATCTTGTCTTTGTGGGTGTTTGCTAAATGCTAATTGCATATGAGGAGGATGGATCTTACGCTTTTAAGTTTTTAAGTAAGAGCGTGAACTCTTCTGACCTAAATTACCTAATTACCCTTGTTTTCGCACCTCTTTCTTCTTCTTCTTTTGTCCTCTTTCCGTCATTTTATTATGTTTCTTTTTTTATAATTATACCTATCTCTCTCTCTCTGTCTTTTATTTACCACTGTTAAACGCAAAACTACGCACCATCCAAATATTTATGTATTATTTTAATTTAAATTTTAATATTTGACCCAAGATTTGTCACAGAAAATAAAGTTAAAACTAAGAGAAATGAGACCGATCATAAATGTTCAGTTATTTTCTTATATTGAAGTTTGATAATATACTAATGACACTTGTGCCTAACGTGAGACCAGAATAAGATACTAGTGTCTAACAACTCCCTACAATTCTTTTTTTGTAATCCATCTTCTTTTTGGGCTATTTCAGTATCAATACAAACAATCAACGACTATCTGATTCAACCTAAATTAACTAATCAATAATAATATCATAACTACACTATATGTCTTGCTCAAATCTTATTCATGTAGATAATACCAATAAGTTTGAATATTTACGTAGCATCACATATAAGAAAACTAAAATATATACATTACTCGATTAAACCTTGTCTCATGTTATATTAAAAATACATATATGAGATTGCAAACATGTTATTCTTCTTAACATTATTCGTTTTAGATTAAACACGTTATAACTTCGTCCGTTACGCGTTTAAGATTTTAAATGTTAAATTATAACTTTAACGGTTGCATGTCCGGATTTTCTGATTTTTTCCGTATTTTCTGTGGTTTTATTGTGTTAATACATGTGTGATTTTTTTATTATAGTCTTTAGCAAAAACATATATTAATTTTTGTTGGAAAAATGATTTTTTATTGTATATTTTCTTTTTATTCTATATCAGATACTAAATAAATAGAAGAGGATAATAAATATAGAAGAATCAGGCATTAAAATTTAGAATCGCATAAAGTTGAGGCTAAGCCTATCAAAATATGATAACGGCCCAATAATGTCAAGAAGCCCATAATCAATCTCAGGTTATATAAAGGCCGAACTTAAGCCCAAAGGGAAAGAATCAACATTCCCTATAAAGTATAAAAACAAAGCACTGTTTCTCTTAATTATCAGTTTATGTACTTTTGGTTTCTTTTTTTTTGTTCTCTTTAAGCTGGGCAATAAACATGTTGATAATTGACAATTTCACCAGTTTGAGGTTATGTATATTTATCGAATAAACTAAAATATAAAAGATAGAATAAGTTTCTTTTAGTATTTCAAAGGACAGACTAACTTTGTATTAAACATAGTGAAATAATGCATGGACCACAGTCCACAGACAAAACTACTCACACCCTTAATACTACGTTTATTTAGAGAATCACTAATTAAACTCGATCTTTACAATTGGGAAATAAAAATACAATGATAATTTACTTATCATATTAATATTTATTAGGTAATAATGACAATACATTCTTTATTCGATATGAATTAATATATATATATATATACAGGCCTGTATATATATATATATATTAATTCATATCGAANTAGATCAGTAGTATTTGGTTTTTTCTCACATCATTTGAAATAATATTTCACAAAGGTATATAACAACCTTTGAGATTTTTTTTTGGTCAAACTACAACCTTTAGGATTAAATATCTTAAATTTTGTATTATAACATGTGTTTATGGGTTCAACAACTAATATATGTTTTCAGATTTCTCCACGACTTTTCAGAATTAATGACCTGATCTGGTTTCTATATTTATTATTAGTAGTTTCAACCCTAAATCATTTTAAAGTACAATTAATCAGGGTTGAGTGTTGACGAGTCAGTATCATATATATTCGGTTAGAAGGTAGAAGAGATAATTAAAAATTAAAAACCAATTTAATATAAATATTAGAAGGTGGTCCATCGGCCGACACTTGTCTCCATTTTAATATTTAATAGCTGTAATAATATTTAAGCACCTGACTTTAGGTTTTTGGGGAAAATAAATATAATTAATTAATACCACACTTCTAGAACATTATTTGATTTAAAAGGGGTACATAAACATAATGCATAAAAATGGGAATGCTTTATTAAACAACTTGGGAGTCTTAATTCAAAATGAACTTAAGAACCGAGACTCAAATATTTGATCTTGTCATATATAAATATTAAATAGGGAGGAGGATATCATCATATTTATTATTTAAAAAAAAAAACAAAGAAGGGTGTAATATATTAGTTTCGTCTTTTTATTACTAGTATTATTTAAAAAAGTACCTATTTATAGGAGGCTCTTCGATTTTGGCAACTTATTATAATACATCAATTGAAGCCTTTAACAGCCACATTGTCTCCCCAATGACCTAAGCCTTCTTTCATTGGTTTTATGACACATCATCGCACCATCTATCCCCAAACATATATATATAACTACATACATCTCTGTCATTAACGAATATTTTCAGATTTACGCAATATTATAAATATTATTTTATCTCTTTAATTTTATGACATAGTTGGGCGAGTTACATAATTTCGTTTAGAAAGATCATATTATATATATCAGTATAAACCCAAAAGAAGAAAACGACTAATCACTACTGGTTAATAAGATTTGATGGATCGAAATCCTTGGTTCCAAAATTATAACTATGGAAGCAGCTCATCTCATCATCAAGAAGAAGAAGAAGAGATGATGATAAAAGAACAAGACAGATTACTTCCGATAGCAAACGTAGGAAGGATCATGAAGAATATTCTCCCACCAAACGCTAAGATTTCAAAAGAAGCAAAAGAGACAATGCAAGAATGTGTCTCAGAGTTCATAAGCTTTGTAACAGGTGAAGCTTCCCATAAATGTCATAAGGAGAAGAGAAAGACTGTCAACGGTGACGATATCTGTTGGGCTATGGCTAATCTAGGGTTTGATGATTACGCCCACCACCTCATCAACTACTTAAATCGTTATCGACTTGTTGAAGGTGACAGATCTAATCATCATCACGCTAAACCTAATCATTAATTAATGATTGTATGATATCCATATATAATTATAATTCTCCAACCAGCTTCTCTTTTTTTTTTTAAATCATTTCAGTACAACATAACATGTATGTGGTTTGAGTCTTTCATTGGAGAAATCTATCTGTGTTATTTATATTCTTCCTGATATGCTATATATATATAATCTGGATGGAGTTTTGTTATTATATATTCTTCGTCTTCATATATATATATATATATATATATATATATATATNAGCAGTTTGTTTCAGATTTAACTAGTTTTACTATGTCAACTTTGAACATCATACGGGTCTTTCCGCAACTGACCTAATCGGTTTTCACTGTTTAACATTTAGAAGAAAAAAAGAATTAAGTTTGTAGATTCATGTGGCTGTGTTGTCGACGAAAAAGTGAAAATTAATCTGAGTTTCAGTAGTTGTATTGATAATAATAAATAAAAGTCTATCATTATCGGCATTTGCGTGTATATTAATTAGTGAGCACTAAATGCCATTCCGTACATTTGGATATAAATTTACCACTTCGGTATTTGTTTATTTATATATTTAATATGGATTTACTATTTTGGTGATTCACTTTATAAATAAGCAATATAATAATAATAATAAATTAACAAATTGATTTGTTAAGAGAGTAGCTGATAGCTAGATCCCTGGACAATCCAAATAAACAAATTAAGTTATATATAAATAAAATACTCTTATGTCTGACTCATACTGTGAACGTTTGCTTTTTACTCCAAACTGAAATATTTTGACCATTTAAACTCTTATAGTTAAGATCTGTCTAAAGTAGTGGCATTTGATAAGTATGGCAGTATCGATGGACGAAATAATTAGCTTCATAGTATACCACATATGGTACACTGAATCGTCATTTTCTCGAATTCGTGTCTCATAAACTCTATTCAAACTAATTACGAAACCTATAATAATATATAAATAGATATTATTATGTGAATGTTCTGTTTAGAGAGAGACCTATGTTCTTGTATTTGATGGTCTTTTGTGTATGATGTATAGGTAATCGATGATTCATGGTATTGATCTGATCTAGCCTAGAATGTCTCAAAGACGTCTTGTCAATCTGATTTTTGTAATATAATTGCATAAGAAGTTTGTAAAATCAAGAATGCAAAGCAAAATTTGTTTCTAATGAGCACAAAGCAAATGGTGAACTACTGGAGGGTAAGCGGGTCTCCTTCTTATTTATTTATTTTATTCAATAAAATAAAATAAAGGTATTTTTCTCTCATGTCCTAAATATGTAAATTTATATTCCAGAAGATCGAAGAGCGTACTCTTGCACCAACGCCCCAAATAGAGATTGTCTCTCCAGCAAACGAGCCGGGCTATCATACTCTTTTGCTTTCCCTGCGTCTATGACAAGGACTCGGTCACAGTCCATTACTGTAGGAATCCGGTGAGCGATGCTGATAATGGTGCATGACTCAAAGTCTTCTCTGATGATCTTCTGAATCACTGCGTCTGTTTGAGAATCAACTGATGCAGTTGCTTCGTCTAGGAACAGAAGTTTGCTCCTTTTTAGCATTACCCTGCCTAAGCATAGCAGCTGCCTCTGCCCCACGCTCCAGTTCTCTCCATTATCAACAACTATTCCAATCATAAGTATATTTTTATATTATTATTATATCCTACTAAACTACAGAAATTGTTATTTATATACCAATCTAACTCACCCAATGAATCAAGCTTCTCAGGCTTTGTAGCAACAACATCCTTTAGTTGGCATCGTTCTAGGCTCTGCAAAAACAAGACTCAATTATGGTTATACGAAGATACAAAGGCACAATGAAACATGTTTTATCACCACCTTCCAGATTTCTTCGTCAGAGAATTGCTCTGTTGGGTCAATGTTGCTTCTCACAGTTCCTTCAAAAAGGACAGGTTCTTGCGGAATGATACCGAATCTTGATCTGAGATCATGTAACCCTACAGTGCATATATCAATCCCGTCTATAATTATCCTCCCTCCTGATGGTTCTACAAGCCTGAACAACACTTGGATCAAAGTTGATTTCCCACTTCCCGTTCGTCCAACCACACCAACTTTTTCTCCTCCTTTGATGTCAAGACTGATTCCCTTAAGCACCAGTGGGGTGTTCGGTCTGTAGCGTACCTATTATTTACATACACAGATTCTTCATGAGTTTTGAACAGTAAAGGTGAATTACATAATTACATAACTTACCTTGAGGTCTTCTATATGTACATTCCCATGGAAGGGCCAATTCGAAGGTGGGAGGTTTTCTTTGCTCTCCCATTCAGATTCCGAGGGAATATCAGTGAACTGTTTGATCCTTTCTACAGAAACCATCTTGTTCTCAACAAAACAACTCATGTATATGGCCCAGAATAGAACTGAGTTCAGGGACAATCCGTACGAAAGGGATAACCCTACATTCTCTGCATCAGATTAAAACAATATCCATGATTGTTTCCCTCAAATGAATAGTAATATCCATGATTTTTCTCTCAAATGATCTGTACCTGGCCTAATAACGTTGCTGGGTAACAATACCATACACAGAGCTGAGATACAGAGCACCCAGCTCCCCATCAGCTCTAACCGAAACCCGAGCCACTCGTTAGAGCCATTATTGTGGAAGTCCATCCTGAGATTAGCGTTGACACGCTTCACATTCTCTTGTCTAAACAATTCCTGTTTCCTGAATGATCTGATTGTCGTAACTCCAGCTATACTTTCTGAGAAATGGTGGATGATGGGAGCCTTAGTGATTGAGTCCAGCCGGGTTAATTCACGGGAAGAAGCTAGGTAATAGTTCTAAAGATAAATAAGCAAAGTAACGTTTAGAACATCATATATCATAGAACAAACATCAGAACGTAGAACTAAACAGATGCCTACCCGATACCAGATGTTGAGCCATCCAAGGGGAATTACAAAGAATACAGTTGGCCAAGCATATTGGCAAGTTACAATGAAAATGCTTAGCAGAGTGGTATACATTGCAGCCACAAGTCCGAGCATGAACGGAATTAGGATATCGACATTGGTCTGATCAGTCGATGCCTGCAGAGTTTTGAAGAGAAAAGTCTTTTCATATTTCTGCTTTAAATATGAAAGTAAACAAACGGCGAGGGTGAAAATTGTCTAACCCGACTCAGAATTCTTCCTGATGGTGTGGTGTCAAAGAACGACATGGGAGCATGTAAGATACTGTTAAGAATCTGTCGAAAAAAGATCTGAGCCGTCTTGAGTCCCAAGTGGGTGACGTAAAATGACCGGAGGCTCACCAAAACGATGGAAACAAGTGCAATAATGACGTATACTTGAATGAAGACAGAAGCGTCAAATGAAATTGCATTCTTGGCTGATGTTTCATAGGCAAGCCAGTAATCACTTGCCATTAAGGAACCCTGCCACGTCAGGGAGAAGAACACCACAAGCACAATGCCCCACCAGCCATAGGCTTCAGTGCAGTACTGTTTGTAGACTCGCAGGCTGACCTGTCCGGTTTCCCTTTCCTCATCTTTGATGAGCTTTGCGCCATCTTCTAAGGTATTAGAGCTGAGAAATGACTTGATGTGCTCATCGTGCAGATCACTTAATCGAGGAGACTCCATGGACGTTCTCGGAGAGCTTGCATGGGGAGACGTTGGTGATGTAGCAGTTGCTGCTGCAGAGTCTGCACCGGCTTCAACTATCTCCATTGATGTTTCATGTGCAGCCACGAGTTCCCCGAAATCCAAGCCGGAGTTTACTAATTCGTCGTATCTTCCTGATTCGACAATCCTTCCCTCCCGCATCACCTGAAAACCTCAATTTCGTAAGCATAAATAGGAATCTCTCGATTTCAGTCACTCAAAATGTATGAATCAATGTTCTACCAAGATGCAATCGACATTGTGCAAGAAATCCACTTGATGAGTTACAAGCAAGATGGTCTTGCCTTTCAGAGCTCCTCTTACACATTTCTGCAAAAACATCACAATAACAAGAATTAACTTGTGTGGCAATATAATACATCAAAAAAATATTTTCTCACTAGTTACTTTGAAAATATCTGAACCGGTATGAGCATCAACAGCGCTAAAAACGTCGTCCAGCAAGTATACATCGCATTCCTGGTAGACCGCGCGTGCAAGCTGTATACGTTGCTTCTGCCCTCCGCTGAGGTTGATTCCGCGTTCTCCAATCTCAGTCTGATCCCCAAACTCCATCATTTGTAGGTCTTTGTCAAGACAACAGACATTGAGAACTTCGTTGTACTTCCCTCTAACCATCGGAAGACCAAACAAAATGTTGTCTTGAATCGTCCCATTTTGGATCCACGATGTTTGCGCTACATACCCTGTGCTCCCATAGACCCTCACCTACAAATACACAAGTTTCGAATCAATCATTGTATCGAGTATTAATTCTCTGAAACTGTCTGAACTACAAACTACATTTAAGAAAAACGCACCTGACCAGAGATTCTGTGCATTTCACCCAAAACAGAAGCTAGCAGGGAAGATTTTCCTGAACCAACAGTTCCAACAATGGCGGTGAGCTCACCTTTCTTAACCCTAAAGTTGATTTCTTTGAGCGCAGGTTCATTGTCCTCATCATCCCAACCAAAGCTTCCATCTCTCACCTCCACAGCAGTAATATCATCACAAGACAAGGCTATCTCCACGGCTTCTCCCGACAGCTCTTTGCTCATCATGTATGAATCCAGTCTTCCTAGAGAGATCACTGCCTGGGAGAGAGATATCATAGACTGAGGAAACGTCCTGATGGGTTCTTGCAGAATCTTGAAAATGGTCGTGGTGGTGAAGACAGTCCCAGCATCAAGCTTAACTCCCAAGGCAAGGGCAGTGGCAAAGGTGAGGGCAGATATAAGCACTGGGGTGCTCCAGAGGACAATGATGTTGCCAGAAATGGAGTAGAGAAATTTGGAGAGCCAACCAAACTCCATATCCCTAAATTTGAGGATCCTTTTGTTGAAATGATTCTCCCAAGCCTGAAACTTGATTACTCGCATGTAATTAAGCATCTCATTGGTGGCCTTCATTCGAGAATCTCGGTTTCCCATCAAGCTGAATTGGTATCTATTGTTTCTATTAGTTCCCAGTAGAATGAAAACGAACACACCAGTCAGCCCAATGACCGCCGTCACAACAGATGCGCCTAGGCTTCCGTAGAGAAGCACTAACGCAACACTCACTTGCAAAGGCATGAGCCAAATTGCATGGAGCTGTAACATCATATCAGAGAGTTGTTGTGCGTCGACGGCCATGTAATTCACTATTTGTCCTACGCCGTGGTTCTGACGCGCTGAGCCGGTGAGCTTTAAACCTTTCTTGTACAGTGCAGTGATTAGAGTTGACCTTATAAGCATCCCAAGCTTCTGTGAATTGAAATTGAACTGATGTGTCGTCAAAACCTCGACGAATTTAGCTACGAGGAGGGTGAGTACTAGGTAATAACCCTGCAACGGCGATGATATGTTGCCGGAGGTGAAATCGACGAAGCCTTGAATGAGAACGGGACCAACGTACATGACGCAGAGACGGACGATGGCTAGGATCGCCGTAAAGAGAATCTCCTTCCAGAAACATCGGATTATAGTCGTACGCACAGGGTGGCTAGAATTCTCCGACGGTTTAGGCCAACTGGATTCGAAGAGAAGAGCGAGTCTCTCTGCTTTGTGCTCCGGTGAAAGTGTTGGGACTTGATCTAGTGTCAATGGAGATTTGTAGCCTTTGGTGAGTAAAGGATTCATCCATAACCAAAACATCTTGGAGAAAGCCGAAGCGGATGCGTAGAGAGAGACGTTGTTGCTAGATTTCGTAAGATCATCTGTCTCCGTTGTGACCAGTCCCGTGGTT
>KE156418.1:75877-90271 GCA_000411055.1 Leavenworthia alabamica
TCCCCGTGAAGGCCAAAACGCAGAGCACGACGGAGCAAAAGGACAATAGAAGGGTGGCTATGATCGTGGTTTTGAACAAGGCGGTTGTTCTGGTTATTCGGTTACCGATTAGGGGTTTCCTAATCTCAGAGTTTCCGTTGGTTTCGGAAGAAGAAGAAGAAGAAGATAAGAAGAGCTTTTGAAGAGCCAAGTAGAGGAGGAATACAAGAAATAGGACATCTACGGCGGAGAAGAGAGCACGTTGAGGACATGGAGAGAGCAAAACAAATCTCAGCCATTGGATTACTGCTACTGGAACCGAAGATGTTGGTTCTAAAATTGCCGAAGATGAGCAGGAGAGCCATGAAGATGGAGAAGAAGAGACTCTCCTCATTTTGAGTTTCCCAGAAAGAGAGAGAGAGAGAGAGAGAATTCGTATCTGAATTTTAATCTTATCTAGAGGTTTGATTTAACTTATTGTATATGACCATAAGAAAATGATTGCGAAGCTATTCTAACTCAACAAAAAGACATTGCAACCAAAATGACATTTTCATCATTATGACTTTTGTACCCGGATTATTATACCATTATTACACAGACTTTGCAAATATGAATGCAACTATTCGCATGTTTTTATTAGTTGTATTTTTTTCTTCTTTTTTTTCATTTTCGATATTACAATTTTAGATCGCAGATTCTTTCCTTTTTTTCCATTTAGTCATTAAATTGTATATATCAATATTTTAAATTTTAGAAATAAAATATTATATTTTTTATAATATATATATGTTTATCTATAAATATTTGTTTGACCCGTAAATTGTTCTTATAATTAACACTTAATGATTAAGATCAACGTTGTTAAATATATAAACAAGGATAAGAATTCGTTGGAGCATGATTAATTGGAAATAAAATTATGACAAATTCTTGGAAGATGATGTGATGTACTCACGACCTTCACCCATATTAATATATTTTTATTTTTGTTACAGATGAGAAGAAGAGACAAATACCTTCAAGTGATAAATTATTACACGTATCTTCTAATATTTCAGTTGAGAAAATCTAGCTGACATTTATTTATTTATTTAATCAAGTTGAGAAAAACATATTCATATTAAAAAAAAATCCTCTTTCAACGAGTGGAAAGGTCAACTGAGAATTGTCTTCCTCGACTTGATCAAAAAAATTACTATTAAATTTTATTTATAATCTTATAGTGCAGTTATTGGATCCAGAAAAGCGCATAGATCGATGAATAAGCATTTAAAAAGTTTAGTTGGAAGTTGTAAATTTAAAGTTAGAAGAAATAAGTAAAGTTTGAATGTTGTCTACTGTTTTATCAATATTAACAGCACGAGAAGAGATATAGATATACTATTATGATCTTATTGATTTTAAAATCGTCTAAAAAATGACTCGTTGTTGAATGCTTTCTTTAATTTCTGAATTTTTAGATTGATATCTAAAAAATATTTTTTATTTATTTTAATATATTTTAAAATAAACGGTTAAAAATAAAAATGGGTTTATATTTTTGTGGATATTCCAAACATTTGTGGCAAATGAATGGAGTCCGCAGCATAATGATAATAACTCATACTCACAACCAAATTCACAACATGTTTTAATGTTTATATTACCTAACGTCAAATAATATAAATTAACGTCAAATAAAATAAAATATTATATTAGTATAAGTCAACTAACCGCATCTCCAACAGAAGATTTCAAAAGTTTATAAAAAAGATTCTTAACATATAAATAAAATGATAAAAATATGTAACCATAAAAAGAGTTTCTTAATTAGACACTGTATGTTTTGTAATATAATTGGTTGATTTTATTTTAATAAAAAAAATAAAAAGCTTTATCTTTCTGGTTGACAACCTATAATATAGAGTTGTTAACATTGGAGTAGTAAAAAACTAAACATTCTTTAATAGGATTCAACCATCCACGGTTCAGACTTCAGGACGATTAGAAGCCTTATATTCTCAATATCATCTTTAAATAAAAAAACAAACCATCAATGTCAGTTATATTGTGGTCGCAACCACTCAATCTTGATGATGCCATCACGTGGCTCTCTGTATGCTTCCTTCTTTTGTGTCCGTTGACTATACACTATTTATTGCAATTTTCTTTCTTCACTTTTTAATAAGTACTTTAGTTAGGCCTCTACACTTTTTTGTTTATAACCCATCAAAGTATAATATTTATTAGCTAATGACCATGTGAATAACCCTTAATTGTTTTTTTTTTTGGCATGAAAACAATTTATTATCAAACCAACAGTAGAATACACACAATAGTGATGATGGTCAATATTACTACTTTGGAATGTCATAGTTTCTAACCTTCTATTTAAGAAAAATCACAAAGGAGAAAACAGCATTTGTAATGCGAGGGACAGTGATGTTGGGTCATAAATGGGCCAAAAAGGTTTTAACAGGCCCAACTAACCTTTCTAATGAGTTAGAAGGTTAGAGGTGATCATCGTTTAGATCGAACAACCCTAAAGTGGTTTCGGCCAAACCAGCCATGGAAGAAGCGTCGGGGATGGAGGTGGAGTTGCCAAATGCGAAGATATTTGGGTTAAAGCAGTCTATTCAGACCAACTTCGGCTCTGACTACGTCTTCCAGATTGTTCCAAAGTAAAGATAATGTTTTTTTTTTTGGATAACCAAACAAAAATAAGTTTTACTGAGAGCTCTGTTTATTTTTGTTTTGAAAGATTCGATTGGACAGCAATTGCGGTTTCATTATCTACAAACATCGTGAAGCTTTACTCGCCGGTGACTGGTCAATACTACGGCGAATGTAAAGGTCACTCCGATACAGTCAATCAAATAGCGTTTTCCTCAAACTCAGCGATATCTCCTCACGTTTTACAATCTTGTTCCTCTGATGGCACCATTAGATCTTGGGACACCCGAAGTTTTCAACAGGTGATATTTTTTACGGCTGATAAATTATATAATTGAAGCTGATTCATTTTGATTTCAGATTTCGTGTATAGATGCTGGGAATAATGAGGAGATTTTCAGCTTCTCATATGGAGATAATCTGTTAGCTGGTGGATGCAAAGAGCAGGTTTTTGACTAATGACTACTTTGTATGGTTTGAGCTTGTTACAATATCTCAAATATATTGGTGGTGCAGGTTCTTTTGTGGGACTGGAGAAGAAACTCAAAGCAAGTTGCTTGTTTAGAGGAATCCCACATGGACGACGTCACTCAGGTTCTCTTTTGTATTTCTTAAGAGTTAAATTGTTAGTCAATAGAACTCAACCCTGTTGCCTTGGTCCATAGGTACACTTTGTTCCTAACAACCCCAACAAGCTTCTTTCTGCTTCCGTTGACGGATTAATATGTCTATTTAACACTGAAGGTGATATCAATGACGATGATCATCTTGAATCTGTAAGTTTTAGATTTAAGATATTAACCTTCATATATATCAAGACTACTAAACCATTTTTGCCTTGACTGCTCTTCTAGGTCATCAACGTAGGAACTTCAATTGGTAAAATAGGATTCCTTGGAGATAGCTATCAAAAGCTCTGGTGTCTCACTCATATAGAAACTCTAAGGTACTCTTTCTCCCACTCCTCTCCATCTATATTCTGTTATCTAATCTGCTTAAACACTTTCTAGTATTTGGAATTGGCAAGATGGAAGCTGTGATATCAACCTAGAGAAAGCTCGGGAGCTCGCATCTGATAATTGGACTCAAGATAATGTAAAATCTCATTCCATCCCTTGGAATAAAACCCTCTCTAATGGTTATTTAATCTTTCTCATTGCAGGTTGATTATTTTGTTGATTGCCATTGTCCAGGAGGTGAAGAGTTATGGGTGATTGGTGGGACCTGCGCAGGAACTATAGGTTATTTTCCAGTGAACTATAAAGAGTCTGGATCAATGGGTCCGGCTGGAGCTGTTCTTGGTGGAGGTCACATAGATGTAGTAAGGAGCGTTCTGCAAATGCCAGGTGAGCATGGAGGAGCTGCAGGGTTATTTGGATGGACAGGTGGTGAAGATGGGAGGTTATGTTGCTGGAAGTCTGATGAGAATTCTACTGAGAATAATCGATCTTGGACTTCCAGTGAATTGGTCGTTAAACCGCCAAGGAATCGCAAGAAAAACAGACACTCTCCTTACTAATACAAAGTGAACACTGTTCCCTGCGTCTTTAGTCTTTTGAGTAGAGTTAGTTCCTTTTGTTGCCTTATATCTTGTGTTATTAAAAGGCCAAGTTTTTTTTGTTATATTGTATCTTGAAATGAAGATCGTAGAAAGCACAACAGATTACATCATGTAAGATATTGTTCTAGTGAAGGAATCTCTTTGGCTTTAGTAATGGGGCTCGACACTGGTCTTGTTCCTAAATATCTGAGATCTTCTCAGTAGGAATCATCGGTGTATACTCTGCCACGTAATAGTCCCTGCGTACTTATTGCAGAGTCTGGCTACCATGACAGCGTTGTCTTTAGCCAACTCGTAGAGCGTCGATAAACAGGCCGCTAAATAAATCACCGCGACTTGGATGAATGCTTTAGCTTTATCTCAAATTGTCTTCCAACAGTAACCAAACGAAGAAAGTCGAGTAAACCCCCTGTTGCTAGCAAACTTGTTGCTGTTCTTCGAATACTATTTCATCTTCCTCCTTTGTCAAACTTGGAGCCGTTGTGGAACGAAACGAACCTCGTCTTTAAAATGACTTGTCATTGGATTGTAGAGACGAGTGATCGAGGCATGGCATGACTCGACACTGCAGCAACAACCATGGTACAAATATCGAGGTATGGACATCATTGTTAAACCGCCCCTTGTCTTAAATTTATTGGGCTTGAGTTTTATTAACTTTAGTTTACCCTAAATGGGTTACCGACTGAAAGGCCCAAGTAAATTTTTTACAGTGCCATGACAAAATGCAATAATTCTATACTGGAAGGACAATGTAATTGGTTAGAATTAAACTGATACGCTGGTTCAGTTTCCAATCCGGATTGGATTTTAGAAAATTGGGTTGATTTCAGCTTTTCGGTCAATTCAGCTATTAAATCGTTGATAAATGTTATATAAAAACAGTATTTAGTATCATATTTCATTTATATTTATCCACCAAGAGAAAAACATATAACAATGACATCTTTTATGTATATATCACAAAAAAAACTCATAAGACGCTTGTGACTGAACTAAAAACATCGTAGTGGCGTGTCTAGATCTCATGCGAATGCAAGCTTTACATTAACAGCTGTTACAAACGCAGCCCAAGCCAAACACGGCTTTACCACATTACCAGCGACCGGACTTATCTCATTAAAGGCCTTATAACATCCAAATAACACAGCCGATTGACCCAGCCAAACCACAAGCCCGGCTAATCCCGATCCGACCCGAAACGTAACCGGATCCCAAAGCAAACAAAGCAAAAACTGAGCCAAGTAAAGATACAAAGCATTTGGCTTCTTGTGGAACCCACCGTTGACCCACACCAACCACGCAGCCAAGCCCATCAGGCCTGTAGACACGATACAAGTGGCGTGTAGGAGCCATAGAGGTGGGATCCATGACGAGGATCGAGCACGGTTCCCGTAGCCGTCGCTTGTGCCTAGGAAATACGTGGCGAAGAGCGTCACGAGCACAGGAGCCGCCACCGCTACCGTCAACGATTTGAGGCCGCGTTTTGCCATCGCCCTTTTATGATCAAGTTTTCCTTTGTTGTCGTCAGCGGTTTTCCTCTCCGTCTCTGCCATAGGTGTCGTTGCGGCATCTCTGTCGTCTCCGCCACGGTACCTGATGTCCTGAGAATCCATAAGCACAACTGGTTAAACAAGAAAAACTGAGATGATTGAGAAAAAGAAGGTTGGTCAAAGAGAATAATCAGGAATGATAGTTTTATAAAGAAGGAAACAAAGAGACGAGGCTCTTGTGATGAAGGGACACGTGGCGAGAGATGTTTACACGTGGAGTGTAAATTAATTGTTTTTTGGATATTTGATCGACTTTGTGAGAAGTGTAGACACGTGCTTATTTTATACGATGACGATGCTTACTTATGGCTTATTTAAAAGAAAAACTACTATTTTTTTATTTAAAAGAATTGGGCTTTACACCGACTAAAAGTTTAAAAGCCCAATAGCGTCAATTACAATCATTAAGGAAGTTTTAAAAGCAGCTCGGGAAAGATGGAAACAAATAACTCCACTCGTTTTCAAAAGCTTTGCTGTCGCACAAATGTTTTGCTTCGAAAAGAGAATAAATTGTACTAGAAAGAAGAATAATGTGGTAGTTAATAAAAATAATAATAGATATGCTCTTAAATTGTATTCTTAGCATTTCCTTGATTTGACGTAGTGGTGCTTGTTGAGTAATAAACCTGTCCTTGCAAGTACAGGTTTATTAGTTATTACTCAACAAGCACCACAACGTCAAATCAAGGTTTAAGGTGAAAATATTTTCATGGTTTAGACCTTTCTTTTCGTACACTCTTAAACATTGAAACTGAACATGTAGCATGGAACCTAATTACAGTATGATCAAGACAAGTCAAACCCGACATGGTAGTGAATGGATCACCTGAGATTGATGCTCCTTAAACTCGAGAGTGAGTTGGAAACTGATTTTTTCTATGATATTGGTTAGTTAGTCAACGTCTGTCCTTTGTTTTTGTGTTGATCATTGCCTAAAGAGGGTAAACAAGGAGTTTATCAGTTGTGGATACATTTATAAACATTTGGACATTGGTTGAAAGAAGAAAGACGTGACCTTATTTTCATAGGCTTTTGCTTCTTCTTGTCTATCCATTTTTATATATATATATATTTTTCACCATGACTCATCTTCATCTGTTAGGTTACATATTCTTGATATGTATGACATACAATGTTATCTGCATTCATTGAATTTTTAGTGTTATTTTCTTTTCTCTTTATAATTAGATGAAAAATATCTATAGTCACCTTTCAGATTTGCCTTACATCGACAAATTCTTCTTACAGTTGATAACATCTTGTCTGTTATTTTTGGTTAATTGTGGATTCCATCATTAACACAGAAATGCAAATGAAATAAAGAGTTTTGAGTTTTTACTTTTTACTACTTGCACAAGGATTGTCAATGAAATTTAAAAATCCACATATATATATATATATATATACGTTTGATTAATGCTGTCATTGTGCTACAAAAAATAAGCTTTAAACAGGGCTATATGAAGAGTAGCCTGTGGATAAGGCTGATAACCAATAGTATCTGAGTTTAAATACTGTTAGATAGATGGGAATGGTGAGAAGTGAATCACAATGCATGGATTACTCATAAAATGGTAAATAGTGAGTGAGTGAGTGAGTGCGATACATTATATGCTAAACTGAGTCACCAAACTAAAGAGAGAGAGAGAGATCTAAGTTTAACTTTTTATATATTTATTTAATGCTTTGTTTGTCACAAACCTTTCTGCATATGGAAAAAGAATCCACACCCAACAGCATCCACAATGTCTTGTTCCTCTTGAGAGACAGAGCAGCGTCACCAATTCTTTAGCTAGTGGTGGACTTTTACTATTTCAGATGCGGCGAGCACCAAACGCATCATCTTTTTAACTCCTTTTAGAAATTGATGGTTGAGATTGTTTCTCATGCTCAACTAAGTCTCTTCATTTACTGACAAATGTAACATGACTCATCATGGCCCATGAATGTCACCTGCTCAGCTTTTAATGACCAGAAGTAAACTTAACAGTGAAGTTAAAAGTAGAGAGAAGCTGTTATGAGTAATGTATACGTATTATCCGCTTGCATAACTGATGATATCAGCACTGATATTTTTTATATATTTTCCTTATAACGTGAGGACAAAATTAATATCCATTTCTTGGTATGTAAATTTGGCTAAACCCAACCCACTATAAATACACCTCCTTCCTTTGAGTCCTAAGGCACTCACTCATCCCCTCTTCTTCTTCTTCTTAGTTGAAAAATGGATGCAATTAAGCTTGGTTACAAATACAAAGGTGACAATGCATTAAAAGAGCTCGAGAGGATCACCTCCAAAGCTGCTGATGTTCAAGATAACATTTTAAGTGGGATCTTAGAAAGAAACAAGGACACAGAGTACTTGACTAAGTACATGACAAGCTCTAAGGACGTTCTTGAGTTTAAACGCTCTGTTCCCATCATCAAGTACAAAGATATCGATCCATACATTCAGAGAATTGCTAATGGAGAAGACTCTTCTCTTATTACTGCCTATCCTATTACTGAAATATTATGCAGGTCAGTTTCTGTTCGGTGTCTTTTTGGATTTTTCATCTTTAGCCAATGATATTTTCTTGCATTTTTGCAGCTCAGGGACTTCTGCTGGAGAGCCAAAGCTAATGCCAACAATATCTGAAGATCTTGATCGCCGCACTTTTCTCTACAATCTTATTATGCCAATCGTGAACAAGTCAGTAACTTCCTCTTTTTTCTATACTATGTTCATCCTCCTAGATGCTTCTGCTTAAATGCTGAAGAGCAAGTAGGCGGCTGATCTCATATTCCATTAGTGATGACTGTTCCTATCGTTGTATGATTAATGGATATGTTTATAAACATAGTCGGAATGACATCACATCACTTTCTACTGAAAATGATTATTGTTTTTTCTTACTGATAAGTGATAAGCCTCACTGTGGTACTGGCCGTGGTACCAATGGGTTTCTCACTAAAGAAGAATAATAAATTTGCTTTCTTCTTTTTGGCAATTAGTGGGTATCATCTCATGTGCTATAAAGTTTGCATCCATCATGATAACCCCACCAAAGATTCTATGAACACCACTCACTTAACCTCAAGAATCTTTTGTTATCTTTTTTTTTTTACAGGTACATACCAGGACTTGACCAAGGAAAAGCAATGTACCTAAATTTCGTAAAGGCTGAAACATCAACTCCTTCTGGTTTACCAATCAGAGCTGTCCTCACCAGTTACTACAAGAGCAACCATTTCCAATGCAGACCTTATGATCCTTTCAACGATTTGACCAGTCCTATCCAAGTCATCCTTTGTGATGATAGCAACCAAAGCATGTACTGTCAGTTACTAGCCGCTCTAATTCAACGCCACAATGTGTTGCGTTTAGGAGCTGTCTTTGCGTCAGCGTTTCTCCGGGCTATCTCTTATCTCGAGCATAAATGGACTGAGCTCTGTCAAGACATCCGCTCCGGTTGTCTCAACCCCATGATCACCGATCCAGGTTGCCAAATGGCAATGTCTTGTCTTGTAACGTCGCCGAATCCAGACTTAGCTAGCGAGATCGAAGAAATCTGTAGACGGTCGTCATGGAAAGGGATTCTGTGTCAGCTCTGGCCAAAAGCAAAGTTCATTGAAGCAGTAGTGACAGGGTCGATGGCTCAATACATACCAGCACTTGAGTTTTTTAGCCAAGGGAAAATTCCATTGGTTTGTCCAATGTATGCTTCCTCTGAGACTTACTTTGGAGTCAACGTGGAACCACTCTCTAAACCATCCGACGTCGTTTTCACTCTCTTGCCTAACATGTGCTACTTTGAGTTTATCCCTCTCGGCAAAAACGGTACCCTCTCCTTTGACCTAGACGACGATGAACAAATCCCCTCTGATTTAGTCGTTGACTTAGTCGATGTCAAACTCGGCCGTTACTATGAACTGGTCGTTACAACTTTCGCAGGTAAAGAAGATTTCATGTGTTCTTTCTTTCTAGCTAGCTAATAATGGACACTGACTAATATTGATGATTCATGATGTGACTTAAAACTCGAATAAAGGATTGTACCGTTACCGAATCGGCGACGTTCTTCAAGTGGCGGGTTTCTACAACAAAGCACCACAGTTCAGGTTTATCTGCAGAAGAAACGTGGTTCTAAGCATCGACCTAGACAAAACCAATGAAGAAGATCTGCACAGGAGCATAACGTTAACCAAAAAGAAACTTGGGAACAACAAGGCATTCCTCACGGAGTACACCAGCTACGCGGACACGTCATCAGTGCCAGGTCACTACGTACTATTCTGGGAGATCCAAGGGCATGTCGAGGCGAAAGTGATGGAAGAGTGCTGCGTTGCGGTGGAGGAAGAGCTGGACTACATATACAGACAATGCAGGACAAAAGAGAGATCGATAGGGGCGTTAGAGATCAGAGTGGTGAAACCAGGAACGTTCGAGAAACTGATGGATCTGATAATAAGCCAAGGAGGTTCGTTCAATCAGTATAAAACGCCGAGATGTGTAAAGTCCAACAGTGCAACGTTCAAGCTCTTGAACGGACACGTAACCGCTTCTTTCTTTAGCCCCCGTCACCCGACTTGGGTCCCCTAAACCCAAAATTAAACATACATAAACGTAGGATGGAGAAATGGAAACTTTTGAAATAATGAACTATATATTTCTTTACAAGTATTTTCCATGTGTAAATGGGCTGGTTACAAAAAAGAAATGAAAACGTTGATTAGGATTGTTGACATACTATACAACAAGCGCATCTGGTGTAGTGGTATCATAGTACCCTCCCACGGTACTAACCAGGGTTCGATTCCCTGGATGCGCAGCTTTTTTATAATAAATTAATTAAGGAGGATGAAATTGCAACTAAAAAAACTAAAGATTTGTCTACTTGGACTGTTAAGTCACGCAGAAACGGTTTCGTAACCCCATGGGCGTGTGTATCTATCTATTACTAGTATGAATCTCTTATTGAATTAACAACAAAGATCAGAGTCTTTGCTCATTTATATCGATGTTTTCGTTTTATTTCTTCGGTAAGAGCTTCGAAGGCTATCAAATTGGAAGGCAAAACGCCTAATATTCCTTATATATCTAAGTATTCAAACACATATCCATCTTTCTTATAATTTGTATAGAATAGTTATGCATCTTCTCTTCTCTGTTATTGTCGGTGTATGAAAGGAATGGATCTGACAAGAGAGGCTAGTTGGTACCTAATTCTCATGGTAAAATGTGGTAATGCTGGTTATATACTTCAATATCTTGCATTTGATAACACTGTTTTTATTTATTTGCACAACAAACACACAAAAGAGTAAGAAACCGTGGACAGAGAGAGTAATGAAGACAAGACACAAAGCACATAATAAGCAAAGGAGGGAGAAACAGTGGACTCCTTTTATTTGGCTGAAAAAGAATACAAAGCTCTCACTGCTTCTGGAGAGCAATAACCTTAGACCAAGCAGGTCTGGCAGTGATCTTCTTGACCCACTCGCCAACCTTAGGTCGAGACTCAAAGAGGGTCTTAGAGTCAGTACTCATCAAGTAATGAATGACAGGGAGGTGGTGAAGATCAGCCAAAGTAAAGCAATCACAAGCTAAGAACTCAGATTTGGAAAGTCTAGCTTCGTAGATATCCAAGACCTTGACGAGCTTGGATTCAAGATCTTGGACAGCGGCAGGGTCAGTGGTCATACCGAACATGCCTTTAAAGATACGCTCGAAGGCAATCTTAGAGGCAATAGGGTCAAACTGTTGACCTTCAACTTCAACCCAAACCTTAGTAGTAGCCTTAACTTTCTTGCAGCCTGGACATATGAGCTTTTCACCTTTGTCACTGTATTCCTCTGCTATGTAATTTGTGATAGCTCTTGACTCTGTATTTATAATTTAATTAACAAAAATCTTTTAGCAAAAAATTAATCTTAAACGACAGTTAAAAGAAGTCAAATAGATCTAACCGAAAAGCGTCAAATCACCGTCCTGGAGTGCAGGAACTTGGCCAAAGGGCTGAAAGATAACAACAGAATCCGTTAGATGAGAATGTAACCTTTAAAATAATAATAAAGTTAGAAGATTACGTTGAGGGAAAGGAAGGGGTCCTGCTTATGAGCACCGGCTCTCATATCAACGGGGATAAGCTCGAATTGGAGATCCTTCTCGTAAAGAGCAGCGAGGACACGCATGGTGGCGGTGGACATAGGAACACCGTGAACTTTGATAACGGCAGACATGATGATGGGAGAAGATTTGGATCTGATCTTGAAAGTGGAATGGGAAATGGAAATGGATGGTAGAGAATTTATAAAAGGAAAAGGAGGAGACAGTAATGAGTGAGTAAAGAAAGGAAGTGTTCGTTGAATAGTTCCCATTTCTCCAGAAACTTCTCACCACCACACCACCTCTCCTCTCCTTTTTGTTTTTAATACATTGTTATCTCCATCTGTCAGTGTCAGGGCACCACGTTCTCAACTTTTTTTTTTTCTTTTTTTTACATGATTTATTAACAAAAACAAAATTCCCCTTTACTAATTTGTTATTTTTTTCTTTGTCAAAACAAATTTCATTCTGCAAAAAAATGTATTTATGGGAACTGAAATTCACATTTTCTTGTAAGCAAAGAATAAACTTTATTAAAGAAGATAATGATACTTTAGCTATCTTTCCCTAGACGACTTTATTTAAACTTCTTAAAATTCCAGTACATATATTTAGTGAACTGATTAAACAATATTAACAGGTGTGAACATTTAAATAGCACCCTGAATATTAAGTGGGGGGGGGGAATTATGGAGTTTAATAATTATAATTCTAGGCAGCCCATAGACTTGATGAGCAACCTAGGGAACCATTAACCTTTCCTCTAAATAACAATTTACCAATAAGTAAACTCAGGGTGAAACGAAATCCATTTATGTAATTAATTACTATGTATAAATAATCATGTTATTTTAAATAAAAGTTATGTTGCAGACTTAAAAAAAAAAACTACGATTTCCCTAGACCTCATATTTTTGTTGGGCGGGGCCCTCTTTATAAATTGATATACTACATAGGATTTCACACTATTCTAGAAATTTGTAAAACCAAATATCAAGTGTGAATACAATAGGTTTCCAATTTGAGTCACAGGGATATTATGGGTAATTTAAAAAATATTAGGTGGGAGCATCGGATAAAGGAACAAGGACCATCCACGTCGTCAGAACAAAGTATCACATTCTTTCTTTCTTTTTTTAAATAAAAGGAAGGAAGGAAGGGTATCAAAAACTCTCAGCTTTTTACTTTGTTGGATTCTTCGTTTTCTTCAGCCAAGTCATGTCCACCGGAGAAGATAAACCTGTGATGGTCGTGGGTGTAGACGACAGCGAGCAGAGCAACTACGCGTTGGAGTGGACGCTGGATCGGTTCTTCGCTCCGTACACCCCGAATTATCCATTCAAGCTCTTGATCATCCATGCCAAACCTAACGCCGTCTCCGCCGTTGGTTTCGCTGGTCCCGGTAACACTATTTGATTTCAAATATCCGCTTATAGAATTCTTCTTTCAGGAGAAATCATTTGGAGTTTGTTGTGTTAGGAACTGCGGAGTTTGTACCTTATGTTGATGCAGATTTAAAGAATACCGCTGCTAAGGTTGTTGAAAACTCCAAAGCCATCTGTCAGACCAAATCGGTACGCTCATCATTTGTTTCACTCACTTTATTGCCATAAATCATTTTTGATATATATAGTTATTTCAGATTGGATATTATATAATAATTTTATAATGGTAGGTTCATGGTGCTACGATCCAAGTCTTTGAGGGAGATGCAAGGAATGTCTTGTGTGAAGTTGTGGATAAACACCATGCTTCTCTTCTCGTTGTGGGAAGCCATGGATATGGAGCTATTAAGAGGTATGCATGTATTTTCATCCTACCAATTTTTCAACTCCTATATTATATAATATAATATAATATCCCAATTTTTAATTTTATTGACAGGGCGGTTCTTGGGAGCACGAGCGACTACTGCGCTCATCATGCTCATTGCTCCGTCATGATTGTTAAGAAGCCCAAGATTAAGGTCTGAAATCTCCGGTCATCAGTTAATTCAGAATAACAAGTGATATCATTTAGCTTGATGTGAAATCAATTAATGTGTGTGTTACGTTACATCCATGTATGTTGTTTGTTTATTACATACTATAATAATAACAATAAACATAAAACTTTCATCTCTCTCTCTCTCTCTCTCTTGCATCATAACAAATCAGTGTAGAAAACAATTTTTTTATCAAGAACTTGAAAACGCATGAACTCGTCAGTTAAATTGCTTGATTAGACAAGTAATGAACAAATTGTAGTTTGGTTAGTGGGGTGAATTAAAAAAATATCCACAAGAGCCCAGAGAGATTGATGTGGAGATATGGCGGGAGCTAAAGATGATAATCTCCGAATTGATAGCCAATCCGGGGAAGATGACGGTGAATGTGTCCCTGTAAAACGTGGGAACGAGGATTCCCTGTCATGTTCGACGACGGTACCAGATCCATGGCTAAGTTCCAATGTGGTTACCAATTCATTTTGGATATTTCCTTTTACTTGCTGCTTCCTCAGAATCCCCTTTTCAAAATGAGCTAGATCCTAATAACTTCCATGTATATCAAACCGCT
>KE156418.1:91088-153874 GCA_000411055.1 Leavenworthia alabamica
AATGTACATTGTGAGCTGTGTCCAAGAACCGTTGTTATTAAACAATAGATCTTGCCAAAATTTGAGCAATTAACACATGTTGTTGGCTGGAGTTAAACTGAATAAATGTTCCACAAATCCAAAGTTTAGGTGAAAAGAGTATAAGTCTCAAGGTGTGTTGCAACACAAAGTTGATAGAATGAAGATGAAAGAACATCAATCCATAAAATTGAAAAGCGACCAAAGGCATATTCGGATTTTGTTTAAAACAAGATAGAAAACCTTCCATGAACCTTTTTTATTCATAGCTGGAAAAGGGATGAAGACACAAACTTAGAGGAGGATTGTAGACTAGTGATGGGTATGAGTCCCATCACTGCCTTCTTCACCTTTCTTGGAGGCAGCTCTTAGTTTACGCTGTTCCTCTTTGTAAATCCTGTTTCTTCTTTGAAACTGCAACAGGAACACAAACAAATAATGAATGAGCTACTAGATCAGATCAATAGTAACAAAGTTGTTTCAAGTAATATTCAAAAAACAGTGTTAAGATGTCAGATTGGTTGAGAAAATATAAATCCAGAAAAAGGGGACTGGTCTGATACATGTTTATTTAGAACCGTAAAAGCATTTATCTTTCTTTCAGCAATCTTTAACTATGCAGCTGCTGAGGTGTGGAGCTGATACTAAGCTATTGATCGAGCGAGTTACTCTTAAATTTCATAACAAGAGGAAGCAGTATACAAATCCATGTGACAGGAGTAAAATCTAGCATTAAGACACCTAAAGGATTGTAAACGACCTGATCTAGGAATTTTTGGAATTTATAATTCTCAAACCCTAGGATCATAAGACTGATCTAAGGTTTTCAATGAAAACATAACAAGGAGTGGGGGTGGGGATCGGAAGACCTCTTTAGAATGGTGGAGACATTCGAGGTAATCTTCACGAAGAAGAGAACAATCCTTAGGCTCTCTGCAGTGAGACATACATTCACTGAAATCCATCCAGAAATCGTAGCATCTCCCTTTGTTTCCCGTTATTCCCCATCCCGACGCCATCTCTCTCTCTCTCCACGAATTGTTGCTCCGTCGTCTCGTCTTCAACNAGTGGCCCAGTTACATTTTTATTAATACTATTTTTTTGTCATTCTTCACCATAAACCCTCACAACACTTGGAAGCTCAATTGACTAAGATGGACTCAGTCAAACTAATAAGACCTTAGATCAACGCTTTTTCTATAAATACAAAAATATACTCGTCGCACAAGATCCACGCTCACCAAGGGCGCTCTGTAAATACACAGACTCGTAGTCTAAAAAGCTTGTGCGTGTAGAGGAAGATTGTAACAGTCAATAGCTGTACGAAAATGGCGTTTTCTTCTCCGACTTCGTCTTGCGACTCTTCTGACTCCTTTCCGTTACCCTCTTCAAACTTCGCTTCACTTCCGATTATGGCGATGAAGAGGAGAATCATCGACAAAATCCTCGAGAATCGTGTCACTCTCATTGTTGGCGAGCCTGGATGCGGTACATCCGCTCTTATGTTTCTTTCTTCTTCCATATTCTCTTCCCTGTAACTGGAACGAGTCTGCGTTGCCTTTGAGTTTCTTTGTGTGAATATATTGTTCATTTGATTAGTTTCTATCGTACGTATAAAAACGGAAATAGTAGAGTTAGGGCCATATTTAGCTTTCATTGAGGCTACTTACTTTTCGTTAAACGTTGTACGTGTTTTCTTCAGGGAAGAGTTCGCAAGTTCCACAATTCCTTCTGGAAGCAAACATGGCACCAATTTTGTGTACACAGCCAAGGAGATTTGCGGTTGTAGCTGTTGCTAAGATGGTTGCTAAATCTCGTAACTCTGATTTAGGTGGAGAAATTGGCTACCACATTGGACATTCTAAGAAATTAACTCATGGGTAACTATCATTATCTCCATCATCATCACTTAGATCGTCTCCATTGGCATCTTCTTTTATTTCAGGACAATTGTAAACTTGGCTTTTTCTCTTGTAATCACTTTTATTCAAATATTTTTTTTGTTTTTTTTTTGTCATGCAGGTCGAAAATTCTGTTCAAAACTGCTGGAGTGCTGTTGGATGAAATGCTAGACAAGGGGTTGAATGCACTAAAGTACAAAGTTATTGTTCTTGATGAAGTGCATGAAAGATCTGTGGAGTCTGATCTTGTTCTTGTCTGTGTTAAGCAGTTTCTCATGAAGAATAATGACCTCAGGTTATCTTTAGCTTCTTAAACTGTTCCATGTTGTTGTGTTTGCTGATTAAAGTTAATAAAGAGGTGATGTGATGTCTTCACAGGGTGGTCTTGATGTCTGCAACTGCTGATATAACAAGGTACAGAGACTACTTTAAAGAACTCGGCAGGGGTGAACGCGTAGAAGTGGTTGCTATTCCTAGCCCTGACCAGAAAACAATTTTCCAGAGACGAGTATTATTTCTTGAGCAGGTTAAACTTTTTGAGATCCTACTGATTTTCTTCCACTTATAGCTTCTTATAAATGATAACTATCTATCTTTTGTTTGCTGGATGATATTGCTATGTTGTTGCCTGGATTTGCCCACTTATAGCTTCTTATAAATGATAACTATCTATCTTGTGGCGTGTTCTATCTGAATTTCACACATTGGATCAATATCAATCCTGGAAATGAACTAATGAACTTTACGATAGAATTAGAATCATGTTATTTTCATCTAGGACTCAAATGCGTAAGTTCTGTTTCAGCAAACTTGAATATTCATCCTTATGTATGGCAGTGTGCTTACTTGAAGAAGTAATTTAGAATATTTTGATGGTCGTGGTACATTGCTTGGAACAGAAATGTTACATATAATAAGAGCGAAACAATGGAAAATGTTCTTGGTGTGCGTCCATCAGAGTGTTTGTGTTAGTACTAAGATTCAAGACATTTTTTCCTGGTCTTTTTATTTTGACGAGACTAATTGAGTGACACTGTTCATGAAGCAGGTTGTAGGATTGCTTGGTTTGAGTTCTGATTTGTCAGCTTACTGTCCTGGTCCAAGTCCTTCTTCAGCTGATACTGAAATCAAACCGGAACTGCAGAAACTTATTCATAATCTCATCTTATATATTCATGAAAAGGAACCAGACATTGAGAAGAGTATCTTGGTTTTCCTTCCAACATACTACTCTCTTGAGCAGCAGTGGTATCAATTGGAACCCCTTTGTGCATCTTTTGAGGTTCACATATTGCACCGAAGCATTGACACAGAGCAAGCCCTGGGGGCTATGAAGATATGCAGATCCCGCCGCAAGGTTTCACTTTTAACTTTGCATGTGTTTTTCTTCCTCGGGAAGTATGCAGTATTATTGTGACTTGGCCCAACTGAAATCTAGATAACTAGAGAATATCTTAATTTGGCTGTTACGCAAACACTTTCTATTTTTGAATGTAGGATTTTGAAGTCTTGTTTGCTCAGACATCTTTTGTTGAGCATGTAGTTTAACGATGCCCACTGGTGTAGTTTGTACTTGATGAGATGATAAAATATGACATTCCATATCAGCTTTCTCTAGCAATGAAAACGTTGTTGTAAAGGACTTGTCATATTAATGGGGAGACATCAAACTCTTATTGACTCAATTAGTTGTCACTAGCATTTTATGGCTTCAGTGATTTCATAGTTGACGTGATTTTTTCAAATTATCTCAGGTGATATTGGCTACAAATATTGCAGAATCTTCGGTAACAATACCCAAAGTAGCTTATGTCATTGACTCGTGCCGGTCTCTGCAAGTGTTCTGGGATGTATCTAGGAAAAAAAATGCAGTTCAGCTTGTTTGGGTCTCTAGATCTCAGGTATTGTTAGAGTTTACCTACCATTTATGGATCAAAGTGAATCTCTTATATTTAATTTCCTATGTGGAATTATAGGCTGAGCAACGTAGAGGGAGGACAGGCCGAACATGTGATGGTGAGGTGTATCGCCTGGTGCCGAGTGGATTCTTCAACAAGCTTGAAGAGCATGAGCCCCCAGCTATACTTAAGCTGTCATTGAGACAACAAGTTCTCCACATTTGCTGCACGGAATCCAGAGCGATTAATGACGCAAATGGTAATAATGTTAGATTTTATAGAGAATGTTGGACTTCCTTTTTAATAAACGTATCAAATTTGGGTTACCGGTGAACTAGTAAGGAGAGTCAAGTTTGCTAGGTCTTATGATACCGCATAAGTATTTGTCATATAAATTTCCTATTGATTGTGCCCGTAATGGCCTAAAGAGTGCTCTGTAGGTATAGTAATGGAATTATGGAACATTAACAATGATCTAAATTCTTATGGCGGAAAATTTTCTTTCATTTATTCCAGAAAAATTAGTGCTTATATGCTTTGGAAAATAATTGATCAAATCTAAAAGACAGTATCCAGACTGTTTAATAACTTTTGACTGTTTAATAAGTCTCTTTCGGTTGAATTGAGTATAATTATTTTCTATATGTTAGCATTGCTGGCAAAAGCTATGGATCCACCCAACCCAGAAGTAATTGATGATGCATTGAGTATGCTATTAAGCATACGAGCATTGCAGAAATCTCCTAGAGGACGCTACGAGCCCACATTTTATGGACGGTTACTTGCTAGCTTCCCATTGTCCTTTGATGGATCCATGCTCGTCGTCAAGTTTGGTGAAATGGGAATGCTAAGAGAAGGGATTCTATTAGGTGTCCTTCTGGATACCCAGCCACTTCCTATCAATCGTCCTTTTGGAGATTATTCGCTGGTATTTCTTATTGGTGAATTTATATGCAATTTTGGACATGCCTTTTTTGATTATGATGTTGAACATCTAGTACACCTATGTCTTTTCACAGTTTTTGGAGTATGTTGACCACTATTTTGTTGGAACTGGCAGCAAGACCATTTCTGGTGGCCAGAGGGAAGTAGTACTCATGGCAAATTTATGTGCTTTTCAGTTTTGGCAGCGTGTCTTCAAGGTAATAAAATAGTTTTGCAGTATTCCCAAGGAGTACCAACTTCTAATCTTAATGATTTTACCAATGTTTCTCTTCTTGAAGGATAAGCATCGTCTTGAAAACTTGAAACAACTTCTGTCAAAAAAGATGGACAAAGATCTCAAGTTGATGTTTCCTGATATTGAACAAGAGTGGTGCAATTTCCACAATATTGCCCGGTCATCATTCTATCATGTGTCTGAGTTGTGTAAGTTCATGGTGCATCATGGAATAATCCTTATTTTAATCGCTCTCCATTTTATTCTGCCGCTTTATTGGAATTTTGCCTGTTTTACAGATGAAGAAACACTTAGCAAATTTCATCTTTTCAGACCTCAATTCATCAGTTCTTCCAGTTCTCTACCAACCTATTACAGTCCATATGAATTTGATCACACATGCTATGTTGACTGCCAAACTTCTGAGGATGTATATCCACACTCTGAGGATGAAGATAACAATCAATTTCATGAAGTAAAAAAATGTATATCAGTGCCGTTTGTTCCTCCTAACGCATTCCAAGCTGATGCTATTGCAAAAAATGTGGCCAACACTATCAAAGAGGTATTCAGTTGCCGACCTTGTTTTGTGTATTTAGATTGGCGTTGACAGGCTTGTTGATCTTTTCATTTTGCCAAATTTTGCACATCGTAATGATCTTTTACTGTTTCCATTTAGATAAGAAGTGAGTGCACACCATCTGATGATGGTCATGGGGCAAGCGAACCTGAGGGTAGAGATATCCAAGTCTGTGTATATTTTCTTAATGGATCTTGCAACCGTGGTGACCAGTGCACGTTCTCTCATACTCTTCAGTCAACAAGACCAGCCTGCAAATTTTTCGCGTCATTGCAGGTGCCTCACATTACCATTTTAGTTGGGATATCTTCAGTTTATGTGTTAATTAGTCAGTTTTTGTAGGGATGTCGAAATGGAGAATCATGTTTGTTTTCTCATGTCATGCGAAGATGGACAACACCATACTGTCCTCCACCTTGCCTTCCTGAAGCAGATTACTCTTCCACATCACCTCTTCTGGATATGTTTCCAATTTCCTCTGAAGGATGTATCCTTGTGTTGGATGACTCTGGCATGAATTTTACCTCAAGTATAGCCAACCGTTATCCGTCGTGGAGAATACTGTCCACATCATCATCTTCAGAGACGCTTTTCTGTGATTCATCACTAGCCGACGCAAGAATCTTCTGGGGTCTCAATCATCCCTACGAAACCATAATCTCAAAAGCAGGAGAGGAGAACCCAATCCCATGGAACGAAGTGAAATGTGTGCTGTGGTTCCTAGACCCAGACAAGTACGCTGAAACTACTGAGAGACAGAAAACTGTTCTGCAGAAGTTCTTCGAGTACATGGCAATCAGAATACTTGGGGATAAACTTTACGAAATTCGAGTGATTCTCAGTATGAATAATGTCAGATTCGCAGACTTGCAGGTAAAAGAAAACAAGTCTCGTTGTACATTGTTTTGCGCACTCCATTCATATATTGGTTTTAAACCCCTGAAGGTTGAGAAGTTAGGCAGAGAGAGCTTCTTCTTCCTTGGAGAGTCTTTCCCGCACAATTCAAAAAGCTTTGGTGAATTCCCAGACACAATCAGCTTCCAAAAGCCTATGCTAGTCTCCAGACCAACCTCTTATGTCTTTGATCTCCATCCACCTACTGACATCCAGTTTGGTGACTACACCTCTCTTCTTCACAAATCTCTTCACAACAAATGATCTCATTTTGAGATCGTTTTTGGTCGATAACGACTATTAACTCTATTTTGATGAACTGGGAAGTAATTGTTTGAAACTTCTTCAGACTCCCTTGGAATAGATACTACCTATTTTGATGATACATTGAGACTGAATTATTATGGAAGGTAGGATATGTGAGTTCAGTGTGAAAGTGAATCAAGAACATAAGAGTATATATAATATTATGTAGGTGATCATCATCATCATGCTTGAGCAAAAATATGCAAGATAGTAGCAATTTATGTGTTTCTTGTTTCATCAATAAGGTGGTCAGTGCATTTTCAAATCATATATGCAGAGTTTCATATCTAAGAACATCATCCACTTGTCTTGAAATGATGATTGGCAGGTCCCCCATTTAATGGATCTTGACTTGTTTTATACATGAGCCTCGAGTGCTTCCTCAACTTATGTTAGATAGGAAAGTATAAGAAATCCTTGGTTTCAGTCACTGAACTCATCATCACTCTTTTTACGTTTTATCATTTCGCATAAACATCATTAGCATTTTACTGTCTTTAGGAATTTCATTAGCTATAACCTCAAAGTTCTTGTACTGATAATATCAAGTTATGTCTCTTTTGTCAGAAATGTAAATTCATGTTTTTCTTCACATCATCATAGGTTTATCGCCTCCTTTTTCTCCTAAATCTGCTCTTGTTACCATAATTATATTACTTTATTATACGACCTTTCAATGCACGTCAGCTCAATCATTACATGACATTGGTTTCAACGATCTCAATACTTTTTTGTCTTTTTCGAACCAAATCCGTAACTAACCCTGCTGATATTTATTTATTTATACCAGACGTGACGCAAGTAAAAATGTGGTTAGGTCGTGAATTTGGGTTAACATAAAACTCAGTGGGTCTATTTCATTTTCATTGCGAATACATCATAATAAATATGACTCAACCGGTTTAGATTACGATATTCTAACCGGTCCTTTTTTGGTATTCAATGAATTGATTCAGACTCCGTATGCGGTATGTAGCTATGATTATGTAACGAACTATACGTTTCAATATATACTCTAAAAGACTAAAACTTGTAAAATTTCCTTCAATAAAAATTTAAAAACAATAACCAAATTCAAAATATTAAATGATTAGGGGTTCAAAATTTAAGCTTAAAGAATTATTAAGTGAGTTTTAATATTTTCTCAACTTTCATTATTGCTTCTCTCCTTTTGCTTCCTCTGCAAGACTGCAACACTCTCTCTCTCTGTTAGCCTCTTTCTTTACTGTTTTTATCAAGAAATGATAAAGTTCTATAAAATATTCTAGTTTAAGGAGGTATATAGCTGTAGTGGGTTTTACTTGAAATGGTAAAGGAAAATTTTTAAAAATACACGATAAAGCTAAACTAAAAAAATGTCTATAAGAGTTAAACCATGATATAATGCTTAACCGTTTTTTAATTAATGATTATACAATATTCACGTCCTAATTTAAACTTAATCCCATGGGCCGCTCTTCTCGTGTGTATATAAATATAATATAATATATAGTCTTTCTCTCACTCACTCTAAAATATCGTGTCCCAATAATATGACTTCTTCCATAACGTTTACTCTTCTGCTTCTTTTTCTTCTGCCGCCATCGTTAGCCTCTTCTACAGGCAACACCACAGACGACAGCATTAGGCGGTACAGCTCATACGTTAGAAACGCCTGCAACGTAACTCGATACCAACACCTCTGCGTCCGAACGCTATGGCCATTTGCAATCATCGCTACAAACAACTCGACCAAGTGGGCCCGAGCTAGTGTCGTCGTCACCATAACCGACACCAAACAGATCATGAGACTCTTGCTCAGAAATCGGCGTTCAGCGGTTGGGAAACGCGAGCGAATCGCGTTATCGGATTGCCGAGAACTGTTCGTAGACTCAGTCGATAATCTGTACAAGTCACTCGCCCTTCTCCGGAATCTGGACGCGGATGTGTTTCTGCAGCAGATGAGCGATATCGCCACGTGGCTAAGCGCAGCCCTCACGAATGAAGACACGTGTCTTGATGGATTTGAAGAGACGTCGAGTACATCTCGGACGGTCAGGATGATTCAGAGGAAGGCTAGAAAGTGTATGCAATTATGCAGCAATGCCCTGGCTCTCCTTAACAAGCTTGCTTATGATGGCTTGTGATCTACGCTATGCTTTTATTATACAAATTATACTGTATAAATAATAACACTTTTATTTCAATTAAACTCACACACATTATCATGAAATTATTTTCCATGGTATATTATTTTTATGTTGCAAATGTCTTATCTTATATTTGTTTTGTTTCGTATAATTATATTATCTTTTATCAATCGACTAGTGACATATATCATTTAACGAATTATTATTTATTCCACAAGTTTATTTTCTTTTATAACAAAAAATATATCAGAATCATTATGAGGTCCACTGATTTGTGGAATAAAAATTATTATGAAAAATAAGGAATATGAATAAATGAAAATATCAATAATTGTGGTTAAAGTGTTTTGCCGACGAAAAGCAGGATTCTTCCAAAACACACAATTTTAATACTAGTAGAGCCCAAAGGAGAGAGCTTCGTTTATTCTTTTCTTTTAGGCTTTTTAAATTGATTTCCATTCGTGGCAATTATGTATGTAGTGATGAATGAACCGATTTTATATTTATTTAGTGCTATCACTTTAGTCTGGTGCTTTGACACTCCCTCATAAATCAGATTTAAGGGAAAAAGTTGCACTACTAAGAATCTAACATCTGTGTCAATGAAATATAGCTGAGTCTTGAATTCCTCTTGCACTATGTATCAAGAATTATGACTATTAATCCTTAAACAAAGCAATCAAACTCAAATGAGACTATATAACAAAAGGTCATAACTCTCTCTATCTTTCTATGTCTACCGAAATGAGACATGTTTAACATTAAAACTCGTTGGTGGTTCACCCATAACGAGAGATTGGGCCTTTTAAATTATTGGGCCTTCACAATGTATGGGCCTTTCATAAAACATCCGTCATCTTGATAAATCTATAGGAAATCATGATTACCCAATTATACTCGATATAACATCTCATATAATTCATTCCAATTTTTGTTTTGTTTTTGTCTGATAAAAATTACATAGCAGACCCAGGAACCAAACGGCCGCGGTTCAAACCACAAAGGAGATTCAAGTAGGAACGTTTAGGCCTCCGTTGACCGTTACTAAAACCGTTAACAGTAACCCTCTGAACAGTAGCAACGGTAGTAACTCGTATAGGAGTGACAGTGAGAGAGGCAGGGTCAGCGGTTCGAAGGTCAAGCCAAGTGATGATGTCAGCAAAAACAAGGTCAACGTTAGAGTCAGGCTCACCTGAGGTAAGAGCATGCCACATTCCAGGATACAACTTGAGAGTCTTGTCCCTTGTGCTTGCTTTTTCGTACAAAGCTTTGCTTATCTCTGGATCCGTCACTATATCTGCTTCTCCGTGTAATACAAAAAATGGCATTGTGATCTGCAAAATCCGATCACTTGTCTCAACTCAGGAGGAACACATCATATATATATAGGATCTTTGAAATAATACTAGTAGACAGATACATAAAAAAGAAAAGAACCTCGTGGAGAGTGTCTTCAAGGTTCATGCTAGTCCTGAGCATTTCAAGTGCAGTTTTGAGCCTAGGCTTGTCCTGATATATAAGCTTGTTGTTTCGTACCTGCATAACTAACTAGTTATTTAATTGTTAGAAGATGATGATTAAGTCCATAGATGACCTGTTCTCGCTTGACAAGGTCCTTGAAAGCAGCATCTATCACATCTTTTGTTGGAACTATTTTCCATTTGGGTATGATTTCTTCAACTCTTGTTAACAGACTAATCACAATAGGGTGTGGCTTCACCTTCTCAGATATCTGCATTTTCAATATTATCTCCCAACACTCTCTCATCTAATAATGTTGAACGTTCTTTTTTGTTTGTTTGTTTGTTTACCTTACACATTGGAGCGACAAGAATGGCACCATTCCAAAACGAAGGATCCTTTTTGTGAAGTAATAAAGTGACTGCACCTCCCATGGATTCTCCATACAGGAATCTAGCTTTGTCCATGTACTCCTCTTGCGCTGCATTATATTTTAACAATTTATCTTCTGATTTTGATAAAATAAGATTGTTGGTAGTATATATAAATGTTATATACCACAAATAGAAGTGTAGTAGTCGTAGCAATCATTAACAACGTTTAAAAACTTCTTGATGTAGCAACGAGAACCCATGGACCTTCCATGACCTTCATAGTCCATACCAAAAACAGCGTATCCAGCTGAAGCCAGTCTGATTCCACATTCTTAACCCCAAAACATTTACAGTTTGATTTAATCAATTTTCTCAACCACCACAACATTTATTAGAATAATAGATAATTAACAGCTAACCAAAAATAATAATGTTGACAAGGATAATAGTTAAAATAAAGAAATAAAAGTGAATTAAAGGGTGTAGGGTGGTTCTCCAACCCAAACCAACCACATAAGTAAAGACTTGTTGACCTACCCTTCCATGACTTGTATTAAGAGACACTATTATTTATTACATATATATATATATATAGCTTTGAATGGTGCAAAGGGTCCACAGTGAATTTAAGATCCATGATCTACTAGTACTATCAATACATATATGAACATATAAACAGTGAATCAAATGTAAAGTATGGTTTATAATAGTTTTTGAATATGAAGTGAATAAAATAAAATAAGAATTTGTAACACTTGTAGATAGTATGAAAATAACTAATTTCGTGAAAATTTGGAAAATAATAATGGTTTAACTTGATACTGACAAGGAAACAAAGAAAACATTAAATGGTATAGTTAAAAAGGCGGGGGAAAAGAAAATAAAATAAAAAGGGACAAGTATCGTCAAGGCATAATAAATAAAAAGATTGGTTAGAAATAATGATGAAAATGTGGATATCATAAATTGGAGGGTAGAAGATAATAATAATACCTCTCATGGAGTCGCTACACTCCATACCATAACCTGCATAAAATCCACATTTATTAAATATATAAATGAACAAGTTGTGAAAATGAATAAATCACCATGGCAGAGGAAGACGAGAGCTTTTGGAGAAGATGATGAAGGAATCCATCTACATGCGAACAGCTCAACACCTCTTGAGTTTCTTATGTATTCCTGCATGTCTCTCCATTAATAACAACATATCAATCATTTACACAAGAAAGATAGATAGATAAAGAACCTCCTGGTATTGGAATTCCGACGACTTCATGTTCTTAGTTTGATATGAGCCAGATCGAGAGAGAGAGCAACTTTGATGTTATGAGGCTCTGCTCTGTCTTCACTATCCATTTTATAGTCAAGAGTGACACTTTTTTTATTTTTATTTTTTTATTTATTTAATCGAATTATGAATTATAAAATTTATTAGTGACGTCACAGTAAGCGTATGAATTAGAAGAGACCAGACCACCCATCTATTCCCATTGGTCACACAATTCAACAAAGCATATATAAAATGTAACGTCGGCAAAGCTTCTATATTAGAGAGGGGCATCATTTCTCAGAGATAAGCAATCTAATAGACAGCAAAAGTCAACCAAACCAATTTCTTTCTTTTTTTAATCTACGGCCACGCTAATTTACTCCAACCTCATTTCACATACGTATGATCCCAACGTTTAGTTATACCGCTACCAAACGCACTTTCCAAAACGCTAATCCTCTCCTCAATCATTCTTTCCTTTACACACTCTATCACTTCCTCTTCCGCTTCCATTATCATTTCCAATTCCTCCATAAACTTCAACTTCCTCTTCACTTTCTTCACCTGACAGTCCCCCTCAACAGTTAGTTCATACTTAATACACAGACTAAGCTTTCTTATCTTCAAACTAACCTGTTGGTCTATTACAGTCGCAGCTAAATGTTCCATTTCTCTTTCTTCTTGATCAGCCAGTATTTTCGCCTGAGCAGCCGCACCTCCTAGAGCTGTTGCCACACACGCTCTTATCCTTAACGCTATAGGTAGACCCTCAGCCCCCTCCTCTGCATTTTTATATTTGTATAAATAACGATTAACAAAACTTAAGGTCTTGAGCTTCCATTTTAAACCAGGGGATGCGATTTCGATTATATAACACAACTTACCTTTCTCTTCTTGCTGTTCCTCTTTGTCTCCATCATCTCTGCCAACAAAGTTTTCAGTCAACAACATCAGAAGCCAACCCATTAGCAAATTCAAGGGGTTAGAGAATCGAACCTGTCAACTGCAGAATTGGTGTAACTATCATCTGTTTCGAAAATCTCTTTTGGACATGAGGCTTCTTCACAAAGGGCTGCTATTGCAGCTTTTGCAGCAGCGGTTGTCACAGATGGGTCAATTTTGCTAGCCATGCCAGCGACCTGTTATGCAAATATGTAAAGATGTTATTTCTTGAAAATTCTTTTCCACTGGTGTTGAAAGGATAGTCTTTGCTTGCTACAGTTAACATGATAGAAGAATCCGAATGTTACACTCATATGGAAGATAATGAACACAAAGCACATTGGTTAACCAAACATTCACCTGTTTCATAAGTGAACTATCACCGTCTGATATTAGTGCAGCACGTTTCCTTTTTGCTGGAGGCTCATCTTCATCAACGCCATCTCTCTTTTTTTCCTCAGATTCTTGACCATCAGTTTTCACCAGTTCTGCAGGATGAGATGGAGACGAATGGTGTCCTCTGTTTTCATCCTCGGTGGGATTAGAGGCACTGAGTCTTCCAGAAGCAGAACCCATCACAAACTCTCCAAAAGGGAGGTCAATGATTTTTAAAATGCATTCTAGTCTACTCTTTGTAGAAACACTTTGTGCAATGAGTTCCCAGTCATCTCCATGTTTCAGCACAGATTCAAGCAAGAGGAGGATCTCTTCTTCGGTCCACACAGATGCAGCTGAATTCCCAATCAACTTAAAATCATATGCAACGTTGTTCTCCCCAAAATTTCCATTCTTGAAACAGTTTTCACATAAGTTGACAATACTCTGGCAACATCATAAGTCAGGAAACATAAAAAAACGAAAAAAAAAAACAGAGAGGATAGCTAATCCAAAACAGACAAAGGTTACCTTGTTATGTTGGTAGAAAACAGAATCACAACGTTCTCCACAATGCCCACAAATCAATCCATCATCCGGCATTTTCAAACAGGGGAAAACATCTGAATAAGATGTGAGTGGGGGTAATTTGAAGCCAGCCTCAGCTCTTTCATCAACGAGAGGGAGTGCAGCAATAGGCCTCAAAGAATTGGGGGTTGCGGTAACTCGAACACCAGTAGGAGTAGCTAGTTCGATTTTAGCATTATCAACCAACAACAAATGATCATTATTGTTGAGGGAAAAGCCAAAATTGATCAAACCCCAGGATTCGAGAAAGAGAAAGATTTTTTGAAGTAAATTGACATCGCCAACGAGAAACTTGCGGACACTGGTGAAGGTGAGCCTCCTAGAAGTGTCCTCTCTGAACTTACTGATAATGAAATCTCTGTATTCCTTGTAAACTTTGGGGGTTCTAGTGATTGAACTCTCACTGAAGAACTCCTCAAATTCGCGTCTTTCAAGTTCGTGTATATCATCCCATAAGAACCAACCTAAAATTATATATAACCAACACAAATCAACCTAATTTCTCCGGGGGAGGTAAATTCAGAAGAAAACAAACCCTAGAATTAAAGAGAAGAAAACTGTTCGCAATCCAAAAGCAATAGAGAAACCCTAGAAATCTAAAAGATATGAAAAGGCGAGAGTTGAAGGCAATGGAGAGAAAGAGAAATACTGGAATGAGCAGGGATGGTGTAGAGATCTAGCTCTGAGCATCGATCAATGGCTTCCATGCCCGTTACCACTCTAGATTCCCTCCAAATCACACCACCTCTGACGAAGATATCGTTTGCAAATCCTCACCACTGACCAATGGAAAATAATAAGGCCCGAACCTGGCTCATATATAATATTTCAATTAATATCAGGCCCAAACTGTTATTTTTATCATCCCACTCGTTATTAACTTTTTTTTTTGTCAAACCCACTTACTATTTTCATTTTTAGTCTCTCAATTTTGTAATTTCGAGAGACTTCCTTGAACACAAGGGAAAATTATGGTGTCATTACAAAGAAACACATTAAGTTGTGTATAATTAAGCGAACCCTTGAGACCAAATGTTAAACATAAGGCTGGCATGATTACTGTTTCAACATCAATTAGTATTTATCTCATAAGAGAGTTGTACTCATAGTAATTAGAGATTAGCTTCTACGTTAATTTCACAATATCATGTTTAGGTTGTTGAGAGACCAAAAAGATGGAACCAGCATGAAAAACATTGAAACTGTCCGAAGAAAGAGCAAACATCCATAAGATAAAGAGTTCAATAATTCGAGAAACAGCTAAACAAAAAGCTCTACGAATCCGAGCAGTCAGACAAAACAAGGAATACTCTTAATTCATTCTTTGGGCAGCCTCCTTGGCGATAACCCTCTCCTTGGCCTTGGTCTTAGCCTGCGACTTGGATCCCATTATCCCACCTCCCCATTTCTTCCTGTACTCCTCATACTTGTCATTGAAGTTAGCCTATAGTCCAAAACCAGAACAACATTAAAAGTTGATAAGAATTCACAAGTATATAATGTTCCACTGTAAAATTCACTAATGTATTTGTCACAAAAGCTTTTTACCTTGATAGCCTCAAGGATTTTGCTGAACTCAAGCTTGTCCTCGTTCTTGACAGTGGTCAAACACAAGCAAGCAGCAGTCTTTTGGTGAACAATCTGAGACAAAAAAAAAAACCGTCAGTTTTAACTAGAGAGACGTGAGCCGAAGATGGTCACTAAGCATACCGCTCCAAGACGAGATTTCCCCTTGACAATGCAGTAAGGGACTTCCATCTTTCTGCAGAGAGCAGGTAACCAGACAACCAACTCAATTGGGTCAACATCATGAGCAATGACAACAAGCTGAGCCTTGTTCTGCTCAATGAGGTAGGTAACATGGTTGAGGCCATATTTGACAACAATGGGCTTCTTAGACTCTGAAGGCTTTCCCTCAGCTTCAGCTTGAGCTTTCTTAACAAGACGATCTTTCTTGGCAGCTTTGTCTTCTGGCCTATACTTGAGAAGGACCTTGAAGAGGTTGGTTGCTGCAATAATCAAATACAGAATATGGTTGAAGAAAGAGTGGAAAAGACAAACACATATAACATGATCCTTACAGTATCAACACAATATGTACTAGTAAAAAAACATAAGGAACTGATAGATATCGTCAATGAGAAACAGGAGAAGCAACTCCAAAACTATGAGTGCTGTTTGAAGAGTGAAGAATAATAGACAAACCAAGGTTCTTGTCAAGAGTCTTGGTAAACTGGTTAAGGGCTGGTGGGACCTTCAACCTCTGCTTAAGGATTCTCTTTTGCCTTTGAAGACGGATTGACTTAGGCCATTTGATGTACCTAGTGAGATCCTTCTTAGGTGGAAGAGCTCCACCAATGCCGAATTGCTTAGGCCTCCTCTCAAATAGAGGGTTCGTTACTTTCTCCTGGGAAATCATCATAATATTTAAACTTAAAGAAGAAGAATATATCCCAACAAAAACTTCATGAAGAATAATATAAGATTGAAGGTCATACCGTCTTCTTCTTGGCAACTACCTTCACTCCTTTCTTCGGGGCCTGAAACCAAATCGTAGAGTAATTAGGTTAGTAAACCAAATCTGTCGCAACTTTCTGGCAACATTCATTAGCTCTCTACTACTAAATCTAACAAACCCTAAATACTAATCGGATCAGTACACTGTTGGAGTGATAAAAATCAGATTTGTTGATACTACCATGAAATCAAAAAAATAATAAAACCAAATCAATAGAACATAACAAAAATGATAAGAGCAAAGGGAGATGATAGATACCATGATCGTCTTCCTAAACTCGAACTCCAATAAGGACGGCTGAGTCGAAGAGAAAAACTAGGGTTTTGCCTTACATATATATAGTACAAGGGATGAATATAGCTAGGGCTTCAAACTCTATTAAAATTGCCTACTTAATTACAAATATACCCTTACTAACTTCTTTTCGTTATACAATCATCATTTTCTTTTACCGACGGTAAGTATTTATTTTTTTAAAAATCCGGTCATGCAGAAGCACTTTGGTGATCTTTTTATTTGTTTTGGAATTTGGAGAATATGTTAAGATTATGTCAGTTTTTGTATCAAGAAAGCTTCAGATTCGAATGCTTTCACAAAGATAACTAGTTCAAAATATATATATAATTACATAAACTGATAAAAATCAATAAAAGGAGGAACACATATAAGTATAATACTGCCACTGGTTTACAGTTGACACGAATTGCACGTGTCACATGATAAAATAAAATAGTTTGGTTGATGTCAATGTCATACATCATCTGCTCGCTATCATCTAGTAAATTTAGTTAGGTTTGAAATTCAAACAACCGCTAATAAAGATGATATGAAACAGAGTTCGGGGACTAGAAAAAAATATAAAAATTACAGTTCGAGTCTCGTACTCTCGAACCTTATCAAATTAATCCTAATTAGTCAACGAATCATCCAATTAGGCAGAAACACGTGACGGTCAATATGCGATTCGTGAGGAACAATAATTGAATGAGAGTAAATGTCAGTCATGCAGAAGATTAGGCTATAAATGGTTCTGGAGTCTCCACCCATTCCTATTAGCATTCGGAAAATTTCTCCCGTGATCGGCGGATTGTGAATGCCGTTCACTGAGATATTTACCGGTACGTCTGCTTTTCTCTATTTCATCACATAGGTCACTCTGTTTTTTTTGTTTTTTTGTAATTTTTGGTTGAGATTTACACGATAACTTAGGCTCTCGTAATTTGTTAAAAACGAACAATTTATAAGCTTTGTTGTTGGTTACCTCTGGATTTTGATTACGCCCACTGTGGAAATTAACATGCATTTGTTATTTGTTTGTTTATAGATTAATTTCATCGGATCATTTTTCGTGTTTTGTTTGTGTTACTGATTCTGTGGAATGAAATCTATACTACATGTTCCGTTTGTTTCGCCTTTGATCGATCAGGCTAAAGATTATTTCATCACATTCTAAACTTTTCAAAGCCTCTTTTTTGGTGTGCCAGATTCTTATTTCCCAGTGAGCATATTGACTCATCAGGGGGAGGAGGTTTAATAAGCTACCATGGCCTCAATTATTAATCAAACTCAGGAATTACAAGAATTTTCCAAGGTTCTTGGCCATGTAAGATGTGAATACTACTTTATGTTCCCTGGAGAAAGTAGTTTGTCAGATGGTTTGAGGGGTGTGTTATATTTTCTCGGTCTTGCCTACTGCTTTATTGGGTTGTCAGCCATTACAGCTAGGTTTTTTAAGTCTATGGAGAATGTCGTGAAACATTCTCGTAAAGTGGTTGTAACTGATCCCATTACCAAAACTGAAGTCATCACATACAAGAAAGTTTGGAACTTCACTATTGCTGACATCAGTTTGTTGGCGTTCGGAACTAGTTTTCCTCAGATTTCTTTGGCTACAATTGATGCTATACGGAATATCGGGGAGCGTTATGCTGGAGGTCTGTATCTTCTTATATGTTCTTCATTCCAGAAAAACTAACTTTAAAGTTTGTGAATTCATCTATTTATGCTTTGTCTTACAGGTCTTGGTCCTGGAACACTTGTTGGCTCAGCTGCATTTGATCTTTTCCCCATCCATGCTGTTTGTGTTGTGATGCCGAAAGCTGGAGAATTGAAAAAAATATCTGATTTAGGTGTTTGGCTAGTTGAGCTGGTTTGGTCTTTTTGGGCTTACATCTGGCTATACATAATCCTCGAGGTAACTGTGAAAGAGATCTAAACAGATTATGCTGAATATATACTGATGAGGTCTAGAATTGTTTGTTCTTTTCATGTGTCACAGGTGTGGTCACCAAATGTAATTACACTTGTGGAGGCATTATTGACAGTAGTGCAATACGGATTACTTCTAATTCACGCGTATGCGCAAGACAAGCGATGGCCTTACGTGTCTTTACCAATGTTGGTTATTTCTCCAGACCATAATATTAGTTTTCTTTCAAGTGTATTTTCACTAAAGGTTGAATCTTTCTGTTTGTATTTGCTAATCCAAGGTCAAGAGGGGATAGGCCAGAGGAGTGGGTTCCAGAGGAGACTGATCCTTCCAAAGATGACAATGAAGTGTATTCAGATGCCGCTCAAGAATCTGTTGAAACTGGAAACAGAAACATTGTTGATATATTCTCTATTCATTCAGTTAACAATGATTCAGGTATGTGCAGTTTGTCTCTCTATTGATATATGATAAGTTTTAGCGTAATTTCAGAATCTGTATGATATTTGGACATCAATTTACCCTGTAATAAACACTTTTGCAGGGATCACCTATCATACAGTAGCAGATACTCCACCCGAATCTTTGACTAAGAAGGTTAAGGCGAAGAATTCTACTGTTTTGGATATTTGGAAACATCAATTCTTGGATGCAATAACGGTAAAAATCTTCAACTTAACAAGTGTTTTTAGATTCTTCCATATCCCTTTTTGAAATTTTTGATGATTACCAACATAGCATTCTTAAATCTTAAGTCATTTGTCCTTGCAATTCTTAACCAAACAGTTGGAAACATCAGAATCAAAGAAAATGGATAACATATATCTCCAAATCGTGAAATCATTGTGGCAATTACTCCTTGCCCCTTGGAAACTTCTTTTTGCATTTGTGCCTCCTTGCAACATTGCTCACGGTTGGGTCGCTTTCATCTGCTCTCTCATCTTCATCAGCGGAGTAGCCTTTGTTGTCACAAGACTAACCGACCTTATAAGTTGTGTTACGGGTAAGTACACACCGCTTTTTAAATTATAAAAGGTTCAACATTTCAGCTCTAACACATGTGAAACCCTTTTCATCTTTCCAGGAATAAACCCATATGTGATAGCATTCACAGCACTCGCAGGTGGAACTTCATGGCCTGACTTAGTAGCAAGTAAAATAGCTGCAGAGCGACAACTAACCGCAGATTCAGCCATAGCAAATATCACCTGCAGGTTAAAATCTCAAAACCCTTTTCAACCAATAAAAGATCTTTTAGTGATATATATTTTGGGTGATAATTACTGCAGTAACTCGGTGAACATCTATGTTGGAATTGGAGTACCGTGGCTCATAAACACAGTCTACAACTACATTGCATACAGAGAGCCTTTATACATAGAAAACGCAAAAGGACTAAGCTTTTCACTGCTGATATTCTTTGCCACATCAGTGGGATGCATTGTGGTGCTTGTGTTGAGAAGGTTGATAATAGGAGCTGAGCTTGGAGGTCCAAGGCTATGGGCATGGTTTACTTCTGCTTATTTCATGATGCTTTGGGTAGTCTTCGTTGTTCTTTCTTCTTTGAAAGTTTCAGGCATCATATAGAAGCATTTTGAAAATGACTTTTGGTGGTTTCATCTTAGTAGTACAGATTTGAAGTGTTTTAACTTTTAAGCAGGTGAAAATGCAAACATTCTCTATAGGTCGATAAAAAATAATTATTATGCAAACTTTTATTTAAAGTCGATTAGTTTTGCATTACCATTTCCATTTACAATGGAATGAAATGTATTTAACTTGTTTTTCTTCACATGTTAGTAACATCGTGACATTCATACGCACACATAACGCAACTACTAGTGATATTTTCATTGATACATTCTCAAGTATTAACCCTCGTAACTTGGTCAAAACCTCAGAGTAAGTGTCACAAATTTTTAGAGTAGAGACCTTTTAGTGTATGAGTAGCTGAAATGTTTAAAACTATAAATCGAAAAAGTTGATTGAGCCAAATAAAAAAATCTTACTAATTCATCCTCTAGACAGTAGTTTTAAAGAGAGATCAGTTGAGAAATGTCCAGATGGCACATAAATTCACAGGTACCAAAAGGCCAGATAGGTTATATTTTTTCTCCGTTCACCTGAAAGTTTTCAAAGGTTTAAGCAAGAGCACCGGTACAGGCTGTAGCCGGATCAGCCTCCACTTGCGTCTTCACTGAGCTATACTTCTTAGTTATAAACCTGTTTGAAGTCCAAAAGAAATGAATAACAGATTCAGACAAAAGGCAGAATCCACTTGGGCCAAGTTAAGAATGCAAGAGCTCACCTGAAGAAATCCCTCCATAACAACTCATACATTAACCAGTTGAGTCCAGTATTCCCTGGTCCATTCCTGAGAAAATCATTTCTGAGTAACTAGACACATCTCCTTACTATGTCCCTATTGATTTACCACATTTCAACACAAGTGTTGTGTTTCTGAGACATTTTACCTTGGAGTGGTTGATACAGAGATAGTTTTCTTCAGCTCATCGAACATGGAACGAGGAGAGATGCTCCCCATGGCTAACCAAGGTGATATTTTGCAAGAGAAGTTTGCACCAAACACACTGTTGTTGCCTCCTTTCTGGTTTCCCTTGTTCAACCGAGCTTGACAATCCGCTGCAAAGCTCTTTAGTCTAGCCAACGCCTCTGTCTCTCCTCCAACCATTGTTGGCTTCCCCTCCTGAAAAGAAGAAAATGTTAACTAGAAGGTGTAAGAGCAACAGACGCATATTGGATTCAAAAGAGAAACGTTCATTGATACTATAAAGAATCTATGGACCTTCAAACAGACACTTACTCTATGAGTAGCTCTTCTCTTATTAATCAATTAAACTAAGATTAAACCGACAAGTTTCTACCTTTTGTCCTAAATGTGAAAACCTATATGGCTAGGAAATCAATAAAGAAAAGCAAGGGATTAAGAAACTCAAACCTGGGCAGTGGGGTTAATGCCGAGATCAAGGAGAGAAGGAATCTGGCCAAGCTCTACGTCTCCTCGAGAGGGCAAGCTTTTCACTTGATCAAGTGCTGCGATTGTCTTCCTAATCTCCAATTTCTGCACTTTGTCCTTGAAAGCTCCGTAATTTGAGGGCAAATCTTCAATTTTGAAAGGTAAATCATCCAAATGATAAAGAGTGCTTCCCCAGAAATACTTGACTTCAACACCTTCCTCCTTCATCGCCGTTTCTATCTTCGTTTCTGCTTTAACCTCATCGTGAGAAACTTCCCTGTGAGCATAAACAGCGTCTGCTCCAATCTCCTTAGCCAATTCCAACAAAACAGATTCGGGTTTCCCGACCCTAACTACCAGATTAGACCCTCTCGCTTGGAGATTCTTCCGGAGCTCCGACACAGATTCAATCAGAAACTGGGCACGAAAAGGCCCTGTTTTGTCGAACCCAGATGAGGATTTACCGTAATCTCTAGGGTCGAAGCAGTAAACGGGTAAAACGGAGACGCACTCGTCGTTGGCGGAGTTAAGACATTCGTTGTCGTGGAGACGGAGGTCATTGCGAAACCAGACAACGGCAGCACGGCGAAGAGCTGCGGCGGAGGAAGGATCGAGAGGACGACGAGGGACGATGGAGAGAGGGGAATGGAGAGGGTTAGCGGCGATGGTGGATTTGAAAGAGATTCTAGAAGGTAAAGGAGAAACAGAAGAAAAGGAGAGATAAGAGGCCTGTGATGGAATCCTAACCTTGTTTGGATGATGAGAAAACAATTTGAGAAATTGAGTAGTTGAGCTTGGGATGAAGGTGAGAGAAAGAGATGCGATTGGTAGAGAAGAAGAAGAAGAAGAAGAAGGGATAATGGAGATTGTGGTTTCTTCTTCTGAGGATTTGGTTTCTGGTTTTAGGTTTTCTTCAACATTCGAAGAACCCATTCTCTTATTTTTGGGGTAAGAGAGAAGAGTGTTGTGAGATGATTGATTGATAAATGAGGATTATGATAAGCCCTTCTCTTCCCACCCAATTTCTGTTTTCATAAATATAAATAAATAAAGGGTGATATTTGTTATTTTATTTTCAACTTAACTTAATAATTTTCTTTTATAAACACTGATGAAGAAAACAAATATGAACCCTTTTATATTTTTCTAATTCACTCTCACTTCAAACATATTATTTTGATTTCAAATATATTTGCGTTGTTATACATTTCCTCTGTGTTATCATTTTTTGATTTTGATATTTCTCACACAATTCATTAAAAAGATGTTCGGAAATGTGGTATTTGTATAATATTTAAAATCCCGAAAATTATTATACATTAAAAAAAAATTTGAAAATGAGAAAGAGAGTGATGTAATTATGAACAACTCAAATAGCTAGCCTTTTATGATTTTCAAATATAACGAAAATAGAGAGCAGTAGATTTCATCTTAATTACAGATGATGAGAAGCTTGCAATAACAATTATATTCAAATATATGATGAACCTCTCATGCGTCACATCACATGTTCTGCAAAAAAACGTAACAATAACTCTATGTGAAACTAATTACACAGTTTATGCAGTTAAGTAGTATTACAGGAGATAGAATATAAAACCTTAGTATATTAGATAGATATGAATGGGTGAGGAGCTCATGTTGGAGAAGGGGAGCGCGTGCAATGCAGAGTATTATGAACTGAACATTGGTTTGCACGTGCCCTGCTTCTCCAACGTGGAGATTCTCATCCTCATTTTTAAGTTATGTAGTGTGAGAGTTTTGGTTATGGAAGGTTTGTATATATATAGACCCAAAGTCTGCATTAATGGAATACTCACATGCACATACGTATATGTATAATATATATATATGCGTTGGCGTGAGTGTGTTTTACGTAAGGCAGAAGAACCATGCTATGCCATGATGACATCTAACGCAAAACAAGGGTTGAGGAAGAACAGTAAGAGAGTCAAGAATTAAACAATGCATTAATGTCTAATTACGGTTTTGTTTAAATTCCATAAAGTTAATATATATATATAGTTAGAAACGTGGGGGCTTGTTGTGTACCGTATCTTGGGTCATGCTTTCATAAGCAATGGTTTAGATCGCTAGCTAGCTGAGCTCTCACGATTAATCGTAGCATCTATATACTCTATGGCATCTCACGATTAAACAGTATCCGTATTCCTTAGTTTCGGATATTTTTAATAACGTTCTTTCCAAAATACCATAAAACAGTATCATCATATTATCAACTAGACTCGTTTTTTCAAAACATTCACTTGATTCTAGTGTATTCTAATGACATTTATGGATATGTATAAATATATAGCCTTAAATTTCATTTTCTCACAGACTTCTTTATATATGAAAATACTGATATTATCTAATTAAATAGGTATCTGGTGTTCAAAGCTTTTTATGAACCCCAAAAAGAATTACGGATGAAACTAGTTACCACTAATAATCTATTTTACAAATTTGAAAGTATTTAAATTCAAATAACAACTTGTACTTTTTAATCTATATAAATATAAATAGATTACATAAATGATAACTCATTATATCTCATGTAATTTATTGGTCGAAATGGTAAATATGACATGATGATAAATGCGGGAATTAAAAAAAAAAAGGCGTGTGAGAGAGAACTAGAAGGGTCAAAAAGGGGAAGAGGGTCGTCAAAGACTGTTGGGGGCAAAAGAAGAGAGGAATAATGAAAGAGTGCACGTAGGGCTTTGCGTGCTGCCTTCACTTTCTCTATCATAATTAAACATTCAAAATATGATGATGTTCATATATATCATTCCTCCTCACATTGTATGGTCTATGTATAGTGTATGATCCGATCTTCCTTTTCGTTTAATATATATGCATGCCGCCATTTTATTATGCAACAATTGTGTGTTTTCAAATGCCTATTGCAAAAAGGCAACATTAGTTGAACGAGCCCGCTTTTTGCACATCTACTCATCTTACATGTTTTACTTCTAAAATAAGCTTCGGCCGATGATTAGAAAAAAAAAGAAGAAGCAAGAGTTGCTATAAATCATAATTAACACATGTTAGGCAGTGTCTGCCACCCAGACCAAAGACGAATCAGCAACAAATCTTTTGTCTAGTGGAGTAAAAAGAAGAGACAGAGTCAGACAATGAAGTCATCACCAAATCTATAAACACATTAATGCTTACGTGTCCGTATCACACTCGTGTTCCCTACTAAATGCTCACTCATTTAATGAACAACCATCGTCTAATTAATGTTTTGTAACTTAAATGCATGGAGTGTCCAATACTTCAAAGGGTTTTGACGCAAGAGCTTTGACCTAATAATCGCTGACGCTAGCAGCAACAAAGAAAAACAGCTACACTACAAAGACTTTTCTTTCACCAATCCAACATCACGCAATCATTGCTTCGTCTTTTCTTTCTTTTTTTACTTGATAGATATCCAAGAATAATTCGTGTAGAAAAAAAGGGAAATATAATTAATACACATTATTCTTTTAGATCAAAGTTCAGTTAGCAGGAATTGTTGTATTCAACCAGTCAAATTGACGGTCTTTAAACATCACGATCAGTTTTTTTTTCTTTTCCAAATAGTAAAAAGATTTATAAATGTTTGATCATTAGTTCATTACTTACAAACTAAAATTAGATTTTCAANTTGTATAAAATTAAAATTGTGAAAGTGTAAAAAGATGATATTAAAAACAGAAAAATTGCTATCATAAATATGACAAATAAGTAAGCATGTGTCTAGTCAGATAAGACGGGCAGGTCTAAAATGGGCCTATAAAGTCCATAAAAGAAAATGAAGTAAGTCTGATGAGATGGACAATATATGTTTAGATGTAACCTTTATAAGTTAAATAACTGTTAACATTTTTAAGAAATTCTACAAGAAAGATCAAGTTTCATTGAGGAAAGAAGTGAGATAGAAATATCTCATACAGACCAAACGAAATAGTCTTATTTCTTGGCATAGGTGATGAGCATTTGGTTTTGTTGCATCTTCAAACCTTGAAGTCCCTGCATTGCAACTGTTGACTGCATCTCATCTGCAAACTCGACAAAGGCAATCCCAGGTTTGGCCTCAACCATCCTAACCTCCTTAAACCCTTGATACTGGGAGAAAAACATCTGAAGCATCATTGGGGTTGTATCGTGAGGAAGGTTTTGCACAAAGAGGATGTTATTTGGAGGAGCAGGTCCCTCGGGAAGATTGGGTTTCGAACCACCAAGGTATGGTACTTGAGAAAGCTGTGAAAAAGCGTGACAAATGAGTATAGGAATCATTAAGATTAGAGTTAAAGAAAGAGTTGAGGAGGATAACTCACAGGAGGTGCAGCTCCATAGACACCACCTGGATATGAAGAGTTAATGGAAATGCCTGTCTGTGAAGAATCATGGTTTTGGTGTTTCTTTTTCTTGCCTCCTAATAATAATGTGGGAATAAGCAGCAAGTTAGGCAAATGAACAAATAAAAAAAAAGATAAAGGTATCATCATCAATTCATCACCTTTCTCATCAGGTCTCTTTCTCTTCTCGCGAGGAACAAAAGTACCATCAGCTTTGGCAACAACATCTGATTTAGTCTTCGCATATTGTATTCTCTGTCCAGATTCATTAAGAAAGCAGCAAAAGTCATTGATAATAACTTACAACAGAAACAGCTACAAAGATGATGATCTCAGCAAATCCCAACACTTGAAACCCTAAATAAAAGAGTGAAAGAGGTACCATTGGTTTATCGTAGAAGGGAAAACCATTCATTTTAGAAATGGCCATGGAAGCAGAATCTGCATTCTCGAAGACAACCCAAGCTTGTCCCTTGTGCTTCAACGTCTTGAACGCCAAAACTTCCATTATCTTCCCAAATTGTGAGAACACAGCATTTAGCGATTTCTTGAGCTCTGTTTACAGACATTAATAACTCAAATCAATCACACTAACTGAATTAACTACAAAAAATGTAATGACTGACCATCGAGCTTGACTTTTTCGTTGAGATTGTTAATGTAAATAGTCTGATTTGGAGAAACCTCAGATCCTTTATTAGCCTCCTGCTGCATCTCCTCCATCTTTCTCTCTCGATTCACCAAACCCCTCAATGTACCCGATATCAATTTAATGTCTTTTTTTTTAAATAGAGCCCTAAGCCCATAATAGCCCAACTTTTCTATTAATGGGCCGAAATTTATCCTAAAAACTAATTTTCAATCACTTGTTTTTTAACTATTGAAATGATTGTAAGTGACATTTCTATAATCAAATCTCCAAGACTTGGTTGGCGAACCCTTTTAATTTTGTTCTCTCCTTATAGTAAAAGATAATCATTGATAAAAACTTGGATTCTTGAAGATAAAGAAAACAATAAACAAAAAAAAAAGAGTTAGGAATGAGGTGGCCGTGATTAGGCCCGATGTGTAAGCTTGACTCACGGGTCTTTTATTTAATAAAACAAGGCAATTATGTTCATAAAATTATGATTCTTGAAGAAATTATGAAATGTGATAATTACTGCTATTTTCAAATTGATCATCAATTAGTACGATCACCATTAAATATGATAATAGTAACTGATTGATGTTTTTAATTTTTTAGAGTTATTTCTTTCCTTTTTATTTTATTTATCGTTTTGTTCGAACGACTTTGATAGTTTTTATTAGATGGGAAGAAGAAGAAAATAGAACATTATCCCAACTTGTGGAATGCTTTGACCAAATTAACAATCTTATCTTGTTCATAATATCATTATTTTCTCTCTAATCGTAATTGTTTAAACTGTAAAGTTCCGCAACGTATTGGATACCCATAGATTCCTTATTTCTAGTTTTCTACGGCCGCCGTATGAGTAGTAAACCATGCCTGCCCTGACTATAAAACTGTGTTCGTTATAATATTATTTGAAACTATATTTTTATATTTAAAATAATTGTCATTTGTTGATCATTGAGGAGCAAGAAAAGTGTAATATGAGTGAGGACAAAGGGGAAATGAAAAGAGGAAAAAAAAAGGTGAGGGTAACTAATAAGAGAATAACATATATTAATTTATCATTTTAAATAATTAGTCTTTGCGACTCATCTCGTGTATGGGCGAATAGTATTTTATCATTGTATAACAAATGAATTTAAGATAACAGAGATATTATTTGCCACTAAATTTTTAAAAACGTTGTCGTTTGAATATTGTATTTTAGACCTATGTTATATAAAGTAGAAACAAGGAAGAAAAAGCGTAGAGCATTAAGGTCATTATCAATTTGTAAAACAAACTAGAAAATTCCAAGGGGAACCCAATTTACATCCTCTTCGCGACAAAACACTTGTTAGGTTCTGATGTGTAAAAATGGTCTCAAAGCTATATTTGAAAATGACTCAAAAGCTACATTTGACGAAAATAATAAAATCTATAGATAAATCATATTAATTTTTAATTGAAAATAGAGAAAAGAAGTGCAAGATCAATCGAAGCCAAGCAAGTCACAGGACAGTATCTTAGCATCTAAGCAATTACAGTAATGAAATTCTTCAGCATCTGTTAATTAGTTATGAACTTTTCAGTTTGTATCTGTTATAAAGTTACAACTAGTATAGGCATAGTTATTGTGTTTTTTTTTTCCATTCATATATTAAGAGCAACTAAACACTCCTATAGACTGACTGGTTATACCATTAAAATTACCAAAACAGGGAATATATTAAAATATATCTGAATGTAATCATTATAAAAATAAAAAAATAGCAAACTGGTTTTGATTAAAATAACAGCGATTCAATATAACTGAATGAATCGTAAGAAATGTACAATTGTGCATACTGGTCACTAATCATCACAATAGTTCTAAACAAAAAAAAAACTAATTAAGAATTCTCAAAACTGAAAGTCTATAATAGAGAAATTTGGGGGAAAAGGACGAGTAATTATCAAGAGAGTGAGAAGTCACAAGTGGGTTCACGAACTTGTAGACTACCTTTTACTCTTATGATTTATAAAGAAAGTAGCAAACACTTTTTTTCTGTTTTGACCCAAAAGGACTTTTTATTTTCCAAAATACTTACAATTATTATGACAAATCAACTTCAACAATATAGTAAATAATTATATTTTCCGTCTAGTATGATCCATTGTTTTTTGCTTACCCACTTGATTGCCATTTTTTGTTTCTTCTAATCGTCTACCTTGATTGTCATTTTGACGACAGACGAGCACAGTAAAAAAATTTGTGTTACGGTAATGAAGAATTAAGGATGTGAGTGACAAAAGAAAACGGAAAAATATTTCTTTATTTTCTTTAATTATTGAGATATAAAACCTCAAGGAATAATTTAAAAAATAAAAAAGGGATGGTCTTCAAAAACATTTAAAACAATTGGTATAAATAGGAGGGATGATATTGAAACCCAAAGACACATAAGCAAGCAACTAGTAAATTTGCCTAAAACTCAAATTCCTTCATTAGTCTACTACTCTCATGGGAATCGGAGAAGGAAGCAGCAAGCCCCTTTGGGGGAGCGTAAGCCACGCGCCTTCAGGCTACGCTCGCAACGGCAAAATCATGCTTTCCTCCGTTATCATCCTTTTCCTCGCCGTTATTTTGATCATCTGCTTCCATAGCTACGCCCGTTGGTTATTCCGTCGTCAGAACCGTCTCATNGCATCGATACTTGGTTCCGTTCCAGATCCACTTGTCCGCTTTGCAGAGCTCCGGTTCAACCCACTATTACCGAATCACCTGCCGCTACGGATAAACCGGTCGAGGACTCAGAAACCGGATCATCTTCTTCTTCCTCCTCCATACCTTCACCGATGGAAGCTTGTGAGAGAGAACCGTGTGATCTAGTCGCTATCACTGTGGAGATTCCCACAGAATTAGGCTCAACTCCAATCCAGAACGAATCCAAATTCCCGGGTAATTGGGGTTTGTTTATGAAAAGGCTATGGAGCATCTAATTTGCGGGTAAAATTGGCCCGGGTTTGTATTTTTTCAAAAACCATAGAACTTGGAGACGTGGCACCACCGAGCGTATCTCTACATTTAGATTTATTGCTAAACCCCTTACAAAGAGCCTTAACAAGATTAAGTTAATTTGTTATTTTATTATTATTATTAATTAATAAGGGGTGTGGTATATTTCTCTTTCAATTTCATTACCCGCTATTACATTCAGAAGAAACTATGAGAAATCCTAGTCACCGTGGGATGGAAACCAGGCACCACTAAATTGGCCCGAATTAACAATTATTTGATTAAAAAAAAACAACACATGAATGATATTAAATAATACAGTTAATTAACATAGTGACTATATAGTATGAGGTTGATTATGCGATCAGTCCACCCACGAAAGGCACTCCTGTTTGTCCGAGCCAACCCTCGCCAACTAAGAAATTGGTGACCGTGAAATTGGAAGCCTCTGTAGCGTTAATAATGTGATAACCGGGCCAAGTTACTCGGTTTTCGGTGCTTGACCCTGGTCCCGTATTATTGTATTCTCCATAGTAAAGTGTGCTCAATGCAAAATCGCCTGACCAAGCGTTCCAACCACTCGGTTCAAGAAATTGATCTATGTAAGTTTGCATAACAACGGTTCTTGAATATTCCTTCCAAGGTCTACCAAGATAAGTCTTTACTGTATAATTGCTCGTAACCAAATCATCTGCCGGTCTTATAGTACAACCATGGATCGCTGTTCCAGTGTTCTGGTTTGGATCGGTACGACCTTGAGCCGTGACTTCGTTTGATTGACCTTGACGAGGTTTGCGTGGATACAGATTACAATTCTGTAATACTACTGCTGCATTTCCAAATATAAAATCAACTGTACCATATACGTCACATTCACGATAAAACTGTCTGAGTGAATGCGTGTATAAGGTGTCTTGATAGGCTTCAAAACTACAACTATAAAAAACAGACAAGTCTCCACCGCTTCTTAATGCAACGGCTTGACCCTTGGTTGGTCCTGCCGTATTACGGATTGTTATGTTCACGCCAATGAAGTTAGTACCGGATAGAACTGCCATTTATGAACACAAAATATAGAATTAGTTAACTATTTTATTATAACAAAATTATAAAATTCTAATTAGTTCGTTAGAGGTGGTTATGATTAAGAAAACCATTAAGCAAAATATTTGGAAATAAAAATAAAACTTTAGAAATTGTTCAAGTTATTGGAATCTGGTATTAGGTTGGTTGATGACACGAAGAACTGACGTGGAGTCAATCCTACCGGGTCGCCATCCATTGCATGGGAAATTGTATACAAAAAGCTAAGTGGATTTACAATTATTTTACGGTTTAATAATAAAAATTATTGAGTCCATGTGGACGAAACTCGAACGCTAATTTATATTCATCCAATCTAAACCGCAAATTATGTTCTACTTTTTGTAAGTATATACTTATATAGTTTTTTAGAAAAAAATCAATATAAACTCGGTTTTGTGAGATTAAATAAGAACTTACTAAATGTGGCGGAATTGAAAGTGGTCCAACCATCAACGACGCTACGGTTTCCAGTGATAACCGTTTGGTTTATGCCGTCACCGATCATCATCACATACCTCTTGTTCTTGGGAACCTCCACGTATTCCTCGTACAATCCCGCCGTTACGTAGATCAAGAAGTAACCTTTACTACCGTCAGTTTTGTTTGGCGCGGCGGCAATAGCGTCTTTTATGGTCGTGAAGTTTCCCGTCCCGTTCTGGATCACCGTCACAATGTCGCTCACCTGAACAGCGTCTGCATCAGCTTGGAGAAGTTTTCTCCCAGTAACGGTGTTGTAAACGGAACGTGCCCTTTCTGTCATATTTAACGGTAGTCTACCCTTACGGAAACCGGAAAACCTTTTAAACCTGGCTTGTGGTTGCCAAACCGGTCTCGATCTTTGCCTTCTTGGCACCCAACCTACAAAATCGAATACGAAATTTTAATTTCATATTTTAGTTTATACATGTATTGATTTTTGTACCTAGTAATTTGTGGTCGTAATTTCATTAACAATTTTTAAGTCATTTTTTTCATCTTAATAAACCCGAGGGGTAACTGATGTAATTTGTTATATATTAATATAAACCATGACGCCACTAGTGAAACATTTTTATTTTAAAATGAAACATTCCTTACGAAAGAAAAAACCCGAACTAAATGACGATTTCGTGTCACATTATAGACGATAACGTGCATATTTAAATTAAAATAAATAGAGATTACGTGCATGTTTGATCATATGTTGTTTTATACCTTTGGAGAAAAGCGCAAGAGAGACCCCATATAGTTTTGTATCGTTGAAAAGATCACCGGAGAGGCCGTCTTCCGACGCCGTCGATTTAAGTCCTTCAAGACATGTCTGTTCGTTGGTGACGGCAGCACTCAGAAAAGTATGGATATCCTCGGCCCTAGAAAGCGACAACGTTTTTGTGGAATCAGCGGTCTGTGAGCTACTAAGGAAGAAGTCAATAGTCTGGCTGGCTAGGAATTTGCAGTCTTCCAGAGCCCCTATGGTGGATTTAGCAGCCACTTTCCCTTTCCGGGTTAGTTGATCGTCAATCAACGACATGAACCGGNATCTACAGTAAGATGGATCCGGCGCGAAACGACATACATTGGACGGCGATGTGGCATTGATTTCGGCTGAGAAAGAAAGAGATGGCAATAGGCAGAGGCAGCCAAGGGTGAACAAGAACATGAGTTTTTCAGACATCTTTTGGGTTTCTCCTTTTTTTGTTTATAGGCTTAATTGTGTTGTGTTTGGAGAAACTGTGTCAAGTGTATTGGATTATATAGGATTTTTGAGAACGTTGAATTTGAATACATACAAGTTTAAGTCAATAATAATGTGTGTGTACATATTACATATATAATTGTGGCGGTGTCAAAAATCAACATATATACCATATGTTATAATATGTTTACACGTATCCATCTGTCTCTCACAAAAATTAGATAAACAATCACGTATAAGGATGTTTAAGATTTTAAATTGGATTATGATTTTACTTGAAAAGTCAAAATTTTGACCAACTCCTTTCGTAATTTGAAATTGTCAACCAACGTTAGGCATTTCAAGAAAAATTTCGATTAATATATAACATGTTGGTAAAACAGCACATCCACAAAAAGTCAAGATCTTGACATTATAAACTTTGGTACTATATATATATATGGAACATTGCAAATAAAATTCGTTTTAAAAACTGGATAGCTACCAGGAAGTTTCCATCCTTGTAAATTAAGATGAATAAATGTAGATGTGTTGACGGTACATTTTTTAAAATATTTTGGATCCGAAAATAGATTTGGAGTTTTTTTTCAAACGGTATATGTAGTTGTAATTAAAGTATCCAATGATTTAGCATTTAGTTAATATTGATGCATTAAATTGGCTGGATATAATTATTTTGTTTTTTTTTATATTAGAGGACAGACATGCGATACGTATTTTGGATATGTGTGTATGCATAGTGACGCATGAAATCGAATCAGTTTTACTATAACGTATACATATATTACGACAGATAATAGTATCTTACTTAATCCCCTGTATACCAAACACATGTACTATTTGACAGTGATTTCGTTCTACAGGATAAAATATAATTGTTTTATGATTTTAACCAAAAATATGTAGTTTTGTGATTTGTTCTACTATACCATCGTATTCGAAATTAGCAAATATAAATATATCATTAAATGTAGTTGTGTACATAATATGTGGAATATATATATATACATACATATTGTAGATGGTTACAGAGAAACACAAGCCAAAAAAAAACACAAAAGTTCATAACCTATTCTCTTATGTTGGTGTGTTTATTTTCAAGTTACTTATTTTAATTCCAAATATGTGAAATTATGTATTCATTTTTCTCAAGAAGATTTTATTGGTTTGCTAAAATTATAGGTTACAAGATTAATAATTTTTAAATCGCGAATTATATAATAAATTCAAATGAATTCCCCTAAATTAGGTAGGACATCGAGGTTGACTTTAGATTAAACAGGATCTCAATTCTTAAGTTCCGTTCCCAAAGTCTTTCTCACATCTCAATTCGAGAGTCTCTTTAAACGGCGACGTATTGCCTAAATAATACAACGCGTGAAGAAATATATGCAATGCCAATGGAGTTGGACCGTTTGCGTAACTCAACAGAATTTAAACAGACTTTATAAAGTCAAGCATATTTAACATTATTTTTTATAAATGTGTATTATAATATAATCAACCAATTTTAGTTTATTGTCTTGTATATTTTATATTTGTAATTACTTCCCACTAGCACTAGTTGTTCGAATTACGCGGATAAAGCATGTGTTACCTTTTTCATATTTGCATATCTAAGGCAACTGGATATCAATTATTTGACTTTTAATTTTGTTTTCACCCTCTTGCTAATTTAAAATTCTGGAGTAATAATCAATATTCACGGGCAAAAATAATAATATAAGTATGTGTAGCACTTGTCCATATTTGATATATTAATATTGTCAATTGGAGTATCAATGCATGTACTGTATGAACACTATAGTAAGTTAAGCAGCATAAATTGGTCCTGTTTAGGTGCATTTGACGCAGTGGTTAGCTAAGGGGCTTATCATAGTCTCAATGTTTATACGTTTGTCACAATTCAAAAATTTGAAGATATTGGATTCCATAATTATATTGTCATTTATCGGTATAGTTAGATCTGCATGTTTGTAACTAAAAGATATTCAGTCTCTTTTCATCATCTCATAAGCTATAGGTTTTTAGTAAATTTTGCAAGTCTGATCGAGTCATGCAATGGAAAATAGAAAGTATAATTAAAGCAAACGTAGGAATACATAAAATGTCTCTTATAGTGTTTTTTTGTGTGGTGATAAAACTGTTCTGTTATAGTGTTGTTAGTCGAGTAAAAACAATTTGGTGAGGTCTTATTGCGTCGACAAATTTATGTTCGTTTTACTGTCGTCAATTTAGCGATAATATTGACGATACAAATTTTAAATGCCGATTTATATCTTTAAATAGAAAAAAACGACTTAAATGAATAACAACGTGGTTTAACACCACCTATATATAGTATATATATATTATGATCGATGGTCCAACCATTTAAAAAAAAATTAATTAGTAGCCGTTGGGGATAGACTTGTCCTGAGTTTCTTCGGGCGAGAAGATAAAAGGGCCAACGGTAAAGAGCTTCATCTTAAGCTTGTTTTCTACCAGACGATAATTTTGGAGTATGGCTCCACTTATTCCACGGTTTATCTCTGTCGGAAAAGAACACGTGTCAGCTGGAGAAAGCTCAAGAAATGCCCTGCACTCTTTGATCCTCATCTTCTTATAATCCTTTACCTCCGACGGTGAAAGTGTCGCCAGGAAATAACCCTTAGCATCTGTCGCTTGGCTAAGCACAGTCAAATCCTCTGCCTCGTAACCATATTCATCAGTCCTTTCACATGTCACCCTCGCCACTGCACCTGTTCACAAGTTGAGCTTTTACTTAAAACTAAATTATAAAAACAAACGTATCGGCCTTTTTTTTTAAACATCCACTTAAAATATATATACATGATGAAATTTACCTTGGAGAGGGGTAAGCTTAGATCCTTGTTTGCAGTAAATGAGACCTTGAACTCCGATCATTGAGGAAAGCAGCTCCTCGTCGATGACTGTGGTTAATCCGGCGGCGAATAAAGAGGAGAGAAAGAGCATGTAGGGAATGAAGAAAAACGAACAAGTTAGGCCCATTTTTTTAGTTTAAGTCAGTATTTATAAATAATATGTGCTCTGTTCATGAATGATAACCGTACGACGATGAGACCTATATATAAGGTTTTAGCGATAGAGTTAAAAAATAAATAAAATGGTGTGAGAATAAGGGTTGTGACTTGAGCGCACGTTCTCCTAAATCCTAATCATTGCATTATTATGGACCCAAAATTGTAATATTTTGATGCATTAGAGGACGTGCAGCCATATTATTATCTTATGCTGTTTTGAAAACATTAATTAATAATATGTATAACCAAAATAGACCTATATAATTATGGCTGTGAAATCTGCGATCATTTGGGCTTGTTTGTTGGTCGGCCCAAAGGTAATAGTAAACAGCCCGAAGATCATTTGGGCTTGTTGATTGTAGAATTTTCCTGGATCTTACATAATTTAGGAAAGCCTATTTAGATAGAAATGATTTGTGTGTGTGTGTGTTAAATTCGTTAAATGAATTTGATAAGCAATTATTTAAGTGAAATTTGCAGGATTAACATTTTTTCATTTTTTACCGTCGGTAATTGCAAAAGGTATATGTTAAATCACCAGCAAAAAGGGTAACCAGTAAATTCTAGAAGAACTTGGTAGTCAAGCAAAAACTACAACAACTCTTGACTTGTGTCTGTATAAAACCGAACCCAATTCCATTTGCTAGCACTCATTAAAACAAAAAACAAAACAAAAACGTCTTCTTCTTCCCCTAGAAACGATTAAGTTACTACCCATTAGTTTCTAAATTTGTATTTCCAAGGAAAAAAAATGTGTGGCGGCGCTATCATATCTGATTTCATCTGGTCCAAATCATCATTTGAATTTGAGTCAAAACCGAGCAAAGTCGGTGACAATGGCTCTGTCTCCACCAAGAAGCGTAAACCTGTCTCAGGTGAAGTTTAGTCTGGTTTCAAGTTTTTGGTTAAATATATATATAATGACTGTGGGAATATTATACAGTTGGTGGACAAAAAGATGGGATGGAGAAAAAAGTGAAGCGAGAGAGGAAGAATCTGTACAGAGGAATAAGGCAGAGACCATGGGGAAAATGGGCAGCTGAGATTCGTGACCCGAATAAAGGTGTTCGTGTTTGGCTTGGTACTTTCAAAACTGCCGAGGAAGCTGCTCGAGCTTACGATGTTGCAGCCATCAAAATCCGTGGTGGAAAAGCCAAAGTCAATTTCCCAAACGACCCACCAATAACTCAAACCCATTCAGTGAATCGAAATGAGATAATGATATCTGAAAACCAAGTTGAGAAATTGTCAGAGGAGCTCATGGCTTTCGAGGATTACATGACATTCTATCAGATTCCTTATCTCGATGGTCAATCTGAGACGGACGCTGTTCCTCAACTCAGCGATATTGGAAATCTCTGGACCTTTCAAGACTTGAGCTAAATAAATCTATGCACCTTTTCTTATTCATTAATATGTCCTCAATCTTCTGTTTTTTTTTTTTTTAAATTTTACAAATCTAAATGTATTTCTAATTTTATCAGCAAAAACAATCCAAGTGTAATTTGTTTCCATCAGAGTGTAAACCTTTTTTTGTTTATGAATAAATTTAATTTAGACAACAATTATTAAACACCCAACCATTTTTACGTCTTTATATAACAATAGCTTTGCAAAAAAAAAATAACACATTTATGTTAAATTACACTTATTTATGTCTCATCTTTATGTTTACAATTTTATTTTTCCTTAAATAAGAAAATTGTACGTATTTTGATTTGAGAAAAAAAAACAATACATAAATGTAAACTCAAAGAAAAGTTCATATAATCTGAAAATAAACATTTACTTCTTATCGTTTACGTTTTCAACAATAAAATTTGAATATGATTATTTTGACTTTCAACTACCTTTTGAATAATGTAACTTTTGAATTAATCATTTAGCATTAAAATGAGAGAGTGTGTCGGAGAACCCGCGGTGGCGGCTGAATCTGTTGGCTAGTGGCCGCACATTGTTTCAACAAAGCTGCGTTTGTTCTGATTTTGAAGATAATATTTGTGCCGACGTCATTTGTCCTGATCGCTTTGAAGCCTAACATAGGCCCATATTGAAGCTAATTTTAATGGGCTTAACGAGTAAGAAATCCTACAGTGGTTCTCTCCCCTCCCGTCCATCATTTATCATGATTTGAATTGTTGCCCGATTATAGACTTTTTCTTCGAGTCTATTATCTCTATTTCTGTCTAAATTTAACTTTGGCATACGTCTGAAAGTTTTTTTTTTGTTTTTTTTTAAGACTCTTTACTTTAGCATAAATAGGACCCAATATAACTACCAGATAACAGAAGATACAATTCAAAATACTGTTTCAAAAATAGTTGATGAAATGATAAAGATACCTTCCCCGGCCGGTAAATATAGTATATTTTTTTTATTTACAGAATACATCCAACAAAACCCAATAAGTTATAGATCAGACTGTCCGGTACATATATGTAATCCCCCGCTTTCTGCTTCAAAAAATATCTCCTCAATATATGTGTTTCCACCGTAATGTATCACCAGTTCCATGGTCTGGTTTGTGATTTGGCTGCAAGACGTAGTGCCATTGAACCGCTGCTACTGCTCGGACCATTGCAGATGCCAAGCCTGATGATGAACGATGCCGTGCAGCCTTTTTCTAGGCCTTCGCTTTCTATCCACATGTATCCTCCCATCAGCCCAACGAACCTTAACCAGATACACCCATCAAAATAAGCTTACCCTTTATCTATTATATAATAGCCTATTTACACTTTTGGATCGTTACCTTTTGCAGAGAGCTAGACCTAGTCCTGCACCAGAATGGTTCCTCTGAGTTCCACTCCGAGGCTGTACAAATTTGGTGAAAAGAAAAGGAATGTCTTGCGTGTGGATTCCACAGCCTGTGTCTTTCACCTGCACCAACATTTTAACATTCAGAATACTGTTAAGAAGTTTAACAATACATATATAGAGATTGGGACTAACCTGCACGCATAGGTAGAAGTGACTGTCACTGTGAACTGGATAGAATTCTGGAGATGGTAATTCTCGCAAGGACTCGGGTTTCATGATAGAGGCTATTATGGATACATATCCTTCCTTGGTGAATTTTACAGCATTGCCCATGATGTTGAGAATGGTTTGCATCACACGTTTCTCATCACCTATAGCATAAGCCGGTAAGTCTGCAGACAGAATCAGATTTGTCGATAATTTCTTGACCGATGCGATCGGCTTTATCAGAGAGATGACCTGCAGATTCAAGGTGCTCCAGTTATTTTATGTAAGATAATGGAATTGTCTGGTTAATCTGAGGGTGATTTTGTTACCTCTTCAAAAATGGCTTGGAGACTGAATGGTTCATTTTCCAAGAGTAAGCTCCCATCTTCCAATCTCGAAAGATCCAGAACGTCGCTGATGAGTGTAGCCACAAGATTGCTACTTTTCAGTATTGTCTCGATCATAACTCTCTGCTCTGGAGATAGCTCAGTCTCAAGGAGGAGAGAAGACAGAGAGATGATAGCATGCATTGGTGTCCTCATCTCGTGGTTCATGACAGCTAGGAAATCATTTCTAGCATGTACTGCCATCTCTGCCTCTTGACGGGCCTTATCTAAAGCAAAATTCTGCTCCATAAGCTGGTCACGAGCATGCATGGATTCCTCCAGAATTGCAGCGTGTGAGAGAGCCACAGCCACCTGAACGAAGCAAAAATTTACAAAAATCAAAGACTGAAAATGCAACTTGGCACACAACCAATAACATATGTAAGCGAAGAGATGGACCTGATCTGCGACGACTTCGACGAGCTCCAACTCATGGTCCCTCCATTTTCTTGCACCATCTGTGGGGAGAATTAGAACCATGATAGCGTAACCTTTGCCAGAGAGATCAGACCAGTCATTGCCTTGGAAGTTAGAGAGATGTAAAAGAGGCACACGGACAGAAACAACCTCAGGGGGCGCATATCTCCCAACCGGAGGCCCAATCTTAGCCAAAGGACAAGTATGAGGTATGTGCATTGCTTGAGCGCTGTTGAATAGTTCGTTAATAATTGGCAGGTTTATAGGGACACTGCTTCCAACTTGTATTTTGTGGCTCAAAGTATGAGAAAGCTGCAAATAGAGACCACTCTGAGAAGGCATCCACAAGGCGCATTCTTCAAGGCAAAGAGTTTTACCAAGTTCAACGAGAGTGGTTCTTAGAATAGTGTGTCGATCAAGAGTACTTCTGATTTCATGAGTAAGCATCCTGACATGCCTTCCAGTCTCCTCTTGGGTTAGAATAAGACCCATTTCTCTGTCTAGCTCGTCAGCTTTCTTCTTGAGAAACAATTCACGGTTTTTGACACTCAAAAGATCAGGGATAATGTGAACCAACATCAACGCAGTTACACAAGACACGACTGCGCAGGAGACTTTGGCGATAGTCATGACAATGGCAACGGCTTTGGAGTGCATGAAAAACATCCATAGGTTAATGAAATGAGTGGCTCCACAGAGAATGATGAAAGCTCCAAACTGCATAAGCACCCATTTGTAAGGGAAGAAGGCAGACTTCTGCACGAAATATATAAGCTCGAGTGGAATTGAGAAGTATGCAAGAGCAATCAGTGCATCCGATATGTATTGGTACTTCACTAAGAGATCATCTTGATTCACATGTGTCTCAAAACAATCGCAAGACTCCATTATAATCGGAGCTCGGAGCTCTGTTGACCTGGTCAACAAAATAACCCAAGAAACGTTGGAGAGAGAGATTTGGACTTAAAAGAGTCAACTTTCTGAAATCAGATAAATTTAGAAACAACAAAAAAGAACAAAATCGATCCAGCTGAGCTACTACGCAAACATACTAAATAGGTCCAGAATTAATGAATCTACAATCTACAAATGAATTTTAATTTCTCGCTAATTGATGCCACCGATAATAGCCAAGGCCGATCTGAGAAACTCAATCAAAATACATCACAGATCTATCAGATGAAATGCTAAAATAGTAAAATAAATCCCCCATTAACGTTTATCTTTAAGCTAAAAAGATTCTCATCGAAACTCCAACATGTGTAGAATCGAACATAAAAAATGCGGAAAGCGAGAAAGATCAAAATATAGAAGAAGGTAGAAGAGGATATCACAAACCTTTTGGAAGGTCCTATAACGAAGTTTCTAAGAAATGAAAAGCTCTGTCAGAGAGATCTCAAGCTTAAGGAAGCTTTCATGGAGAAAGAGACAACGAGGAGGACAGTGAACCAGAGATGGAAAAGGAAAAAAGCGTCACGGAGAGAGAGTGATGGCACGTGCGGAAGATGACGTGGACTATAGAAGGTAAAGCTCTAGTCCACACGTGAGATTAATTGCTGAGATGTCAGTAAATAAGTGGATGAAATTTGTGGGCTCCCATTCATCAAAAGTCCCATAGGCCGAAATAGTCCAATCTCAAGACTCACATGGTCCCTTGTATATTATTATTTTATTCGGTCCTTGACATTTACTTTTATGGATTTCGATGTTAAATGCAATGTATCTAATTTTCACTCTTTTTTATTTAAATGCGCCTTATTTCAATAAAATAGAAATAAATATTAAATTAAATTTATAATAATATTAAACATATGCTACTAGTTCAAACAGCTTATATTTACAAATACAAACCTAGGCTCATACGTTTGCATAACTAATAACTAACTCGGAGAATATCACTATTGGTAAGCACTTACGGAACAAAATTAGAAAAGGACTTAAATCCAGATATCATAAAATTGTTTGGCCACTCAGAGTCAGACAAATATTGGTCGAAGATGATGAAACAGGGAAAATAACAATACCTTACATATGGGAATCAAAATGGTCTTAGTCTAGGATGATGATGAGCTATAAAAACTCGTAACTTTACGAAAAGACCAACATCTAAAGAAAAAGGGATGAAATGAGAAAGGTAGAGATACATTGAACCAACAATTGATTGAGACAGAAAATATATATAAAGACGTAAGAGACAGATACATTGGATTGGATTTGCTCGTTGCTCGTTTTCCAGTTTTTAATTTTTAATCATTTTATATTTCTGCACACAACTGGCGCCTACTTTCTCCGCTAACGATCTACACTGCATGCTGACACATTAACCGAACCAATTTATGGAATCAAACTCACAATTTATATATAAATGTAATCTTTGATAAATAGAGAACTCTCAAAAAAAAAATGTTGCCCTCCCAAGAAAATTTGAATTTTAGTTTCAGGATTTGCTCATCCTTTTATTATAAACCTAAATCAAGCATCAGAAGAATAATAATGGTAATAGAATTATAGAAGCATTGGCTCCAAAAACAACATCAATCGGAGGGACCGATCATCTTCTCAGGAACAACAAGAGTATCAAACTCTTCCGCAGTCAGCACACCCAACTTCAGAGCCGCATCCTGTAGGAACAATTTTTTTTAATTCAAAGAAACAGTTTAATTAGAAATAATTTATGATGGATCTGCATTGTTGTTTTACCTTCAACGTAGATCCTTCTTTGTGAGCTTTCTTGGCAACTGCTGCAGCATTGTCATACCCAATTTTCTGGCAAAGGAGATACGAAGGTAAGTTCATTGATAATCATAATGGGAAAATGAATGACGTAGACTTACCGGATTCAATGATGTCACAAGCATAAGAGACTACACAGAAAATACATAAAAACAAATTAATCAATTCCAACAGAGATCATTTTCATTTCATGGACATATAATTTTCAGACTAACAAAGGAGGATAAGCCTACCTCGTGTAATAGCTTTGCGATCCTTTCTCTGTTAGCCTCAATGCCCCTCACACAGTTTTTCTCAAACGAAGCTGAAGCATCTGCTATTAATCTGATGGACTGTCAAGAGGCAAGATCAATTTTTTAAGATTGTTACATTTTATGTAGACTTAAAGAAACATAACTACAATGACAAAGATTAATGTACATGCAAAAGAGCGCTTGCGATCACTGGCTTGAATACGTTCAATTCAAAATGACCATTTGACCCACCAACTGTCACAGCTACATGGTTTCCCATAACCTGCATTTGAGTTTGATGCAACCCAAATATTCAGGATCAACACAACCTTACCAATTAGATTCACATGTCAGTAATTGATAAATGTAACTTACCTGGGCACAAACCATAGTCAAGGCCTCACACTGTGTAGGATTTACCTTCCCCTGAGCAAGAAACAAAATTTCATTTGAATCAAAGCTAATGAAAAGGAGATAATGAAGAGCAAAGGAATACATACAGGCATGATACTGCTTCCTGGTTCATTTTCAGGTAGAACAAGTTCACCAAGACCACATCTTGGGCCACTATATAAAGACATGTTATAAGAACATATTGCATTTTTGAAGAAACAACTTAATTGAAAAAGAACACTAACGGTTAGATACATACCTTCCAAGAAAACGTATATCATTTCCAATCTTCATCAGCGATGTGGCCATTGTGTTAAGTGACCCACTGGTTTCGACACAAGCATCGTGTGCGGCCTGGACAACCGTTCAAAAACATCTTGTCTGGTTAGCACCCAGAGGCAGGGCTGGAAATGGGGATCAGTGTCAATAAATAGAGGTAGTGTAAAGAAGGCTAACCAGAGCTTCAAACTTGTTTTCTGCAGTGACAAACGGCAAGTTTGTTTCTTCAGCTACTGCAGCAGCTATCTTTACATCAAACCTGTACGGATATTGATAATGTTACAAACAATGGAGATATTCCCCACTGATAAAACATCAAATTTAAGAGAGATGGAACTTGGGATGGAGATAAATTTAGAAATGAGATATACCCTTTCTTAGTGTTTAATCCTGTCCCAACAGCAGTTCCACCTTGTGCAAGCTGTCCAAACCATTCTAGCAAGTTAGAGCTCAGTAGAAATTGGATACAGGAAATCAGATCCTGCAAAGATATCATTTCCAAAACCTGATAGAGGCGGGGTAGAGTGCAGGTGACTCTATGAAGTCCATACTTAACCTGCAGATGAATTCCAGATTGTATGTGAGTTTCACTCATGTTAGACAAACACGATTTTCTGACCTAACCACTTACTTGAGTAGCATAGCCACCAAATTCTTGTCCTAGCGTCAAAGGCGTAGCATCTTGAGTGTGTGTTCTTCCAATTTTCACAATATCTTTGAATTCGAAGGACTGTCACAACCAAGGTCGGTTTAAAAAAAAATGCAGAGCAGATAGACCATGAAGTGGGAGTGCAAATGCAACAGGAATATGAAGAGGACAATTAAAAGCAGGATTAAATAACAAAGTGTCAAGGTCAAAAGATGTTCCATAAACGCAACATTGCAACATCTACAAAGCCACTCTCAGATATAAATAGTATAACACACTGAACTGAGGTCAGGAGTGATTCATGATACTATTTAGGTCAGAGCAAATATCGTATTAGAAGAGTAATGCTTTGCAATTTAGCGACTAGATTAACTGTGTGAATTAAGAAAGAGCGGGAAAAAAGTCATACCTTAGACTCCAAAGTGCTATGCAAAGTTTTTAAACTAGGGATGAGCCTTGAATTAATCTCGGTAGCAGCTGCAATGTGCATGACCTAGACAAAACCAAAACAACAAGACTGTGGATTAGTGCTTGATAGGGAAGTGAGGCAACATACAGGAAATGCAAAATAAACAGGAAAAGCAATTAAAAGATGTAAAAGTATTGGTTGTTGGAATGGAAATCAAAGCTCACGGTGGGAAAAGTGTCGTTAGAAGATTGGGATCTATTGACATGGTCATTGGGGTGGACACATTTTTCACCACGTTTGCGACCAAGAATCTCAGCAGCTCTATTAGCAATGACCTGTGAAGAGCCAAAAAAAAAAGGTATCTTGTAGCGAAATAGAAAGAGGTCCTGAAAACATATATATCTCCAAGACAGAGTGAGAAAATAACCTCATTAGCATTCATATTACTCTGAGTGCCGCTACCAGTTTGCCAGACAACAAGTGGGAAATGATCATTGAGCTTTCCCTCAGCTACTTCTTGAGCAGCTTCCATAATGGCTTTCCCAATTGTTGGATCAAGACCATATTCCATGTTAACCTGAAATTCATCACGAATCAAATTGAGATGCAAAAAAAAAAGTGAACCTCCAAAGCTTAGAGTATTGTAACCTTGGCAGCACATTTCTTCAAGACGCCAAAAGCGCGGACTATAGGTTCAGGCATTCGCTCCCGCTCACCACCGATTTCGAAGTTCTGCAGCGATCTCTGTGTCTGTGCTCCCCACAATCTGACACACCACAAATTACACTATGAAACATTTCCCTCAGGAAAAAAGAGAATTAAATCAACGTTCTGTTAGATCCCTCACTTATCGGAAGGGACTTGGATCGGTCCGAAGGTATCCCTCTCCTCCCTGTATGATGTCGAATAAGATCTCAGCGCGGTGGCATAACGCAGCGCTGTCGCAGTTGTTCCGACGGAGAGCCGCCGCGATGCGACGTAAATAGCCATGGATTCTTCTACCTAACACTAGTACGGAAGTGAACACGAAGAATCATCAAATTAAGCATTATTCAAACCAGAATAACAGTACGAATCTGGAAACGTAAAAAGCAAAAGAAAAAATACCTTGAAAGACGAAGATGGCGAAGGCTCAAGTCGGAGAGAGAGAGATAGGGAAACAAATTATAATAATAATAATTCTAGATAAACGATTCAACGAATCAATAAGTATTTGTCGAAATTTGAAAAGTTGTATTGTGTGCGAAATATGCTTTTCTGAAATTCAACTTTTCATTATTTACTTATACAAAAGATAAATACTTTTACCAATTATGATATATTTCCAAAAAATTATCCTATTTTTATATTTTTCCGGTATGGAAGAAGATAATCGCTATAGTGTGATATAACTAGAAAGGCACAAGTCTCTGATTTGACACCCATTTCTCTGCAAATCACCAAAAAGAACGAAAAAAACTCCAAATATTAAGTAAATACTATAAAAGCTCTCAAGCCAACAATAGAAGTTTACATACAGATCTTTCAAATTCCTTTCTTTATGTTCAGCTAGTGGAAGGATATACATAGAAAACCCAAGAAGAAAAAGACAACTTAAGAGCAATAAGTAGAAACCTTTGCTGCATTGTCAACTTTACACAAACAAAAGACAGAGAGAGAGGAAGAAGCAAGAAAACCACCAATTGAAGAAAAATAATCAAATTAAAAAAGAAAACCAAAGTGAGAGTGTATGTGTATGTAAGCGTGTGAGTATGAGTGGCCTTCAGTGTCTGGCGCTAGTATCAGCAGGACCAAACTATTTCCTGCCACGAGGAACATTCGCTAGCTTCTGAGAAGCTGAAGCTCGTGAAACCGTGGTTGAGTTGTTCCTGCATTTCGTTTGCAAACTTACTAATCAAAAATACAAAAAAACTTTTTTGTTGCATCTTTTTTTTTATTACTTAGTGAAGAAAAGTTACCTAAATTGAGGACTTCTTATTGGTTTCGAGATGGGTTTCTTGTGTTTTGACTCAATATTGCTTCTTGGTGTTGTTGTTGTCTTGGAGGATTGGTTAAACTGCCAGAGCAAATCTGGCTCAGATGAGTCACTTGTGGCTGCATCTACATCGTCTGTGCTATTGTTGTTTCCCATGAAGATGTTGTAAGAATGTTCAGAAAATATTCTTGAAGTGTCTGAAGACAATTCTCTCCTGTAAAAATCTTCAGGAAGAATACCAATTCCATTTTCTCCCCAAAGACTCTCCACTCTTCTCATCTCCTCTTGCCTGTTATTCACCATCACCTTATCAACCCACTCGCTAGACCCAAAACTTCTGTCTTCCTCTCTATAGGTTTGCCCTGGACTTGCTACTGGTGGCCAAGGTGGTGAGTTCACTATAATCTCCTCCACTTCACAGCTCTCAGATTTCTTTGTCATGACATTGTTATGAATCTGCAATCACTCAGAAAACAATGTCCAGTTTCAGATATGATTTTAAGTCAATGGAGTTTGAGAAAAGAAGAATCTCACCTCTACTTCCCCAAATTTGGCTTTGTATTTCTCAGAGCCAGCAGGAGTTGTCAAGATCTTGTTCTGCTGTGACTTTGCTTCTTTTCTAGCGAGCTCTGCTTTGAGAGTAGCAATCTATAAACAAAGCAAAACCCATGTCAAATACTATCAGGGAAGAGACTAAAACCATCAGATTCAGATAAAGCAAAAAAATAAACCTGTTCTTTGAGTTCCTTAACATCTGAAGTATCATTGTTCACTCGTGCAGCACCGAGCTCAACCGTAGCTACTCTCTCTGCAAACTTCAAAGTGCTTATTGTTTCCCCAACTGCATCTGCCTCAGGACTAATGTGGACAAACATCAATGTCTTTGCTTGTCCTCCTGATATAACATATTAAAAATCCCAAGTTAAGAAAAAAGGAGTTTTTAGCTGCACAAATATTCAGGAATAGTTGTGCTTATACCAAGAGAGTCTTGAAGTAGTTGTGTGAGCTTGCTGTTTCTGTAAGGAACATGAGGGTTCTTGTGAGCTAGCGAAGCAATCACATCTCCTAAAGCAGAGAGAGATTTATTAATGTGTTGGGCTTCTTTTAGTCTGTCTCCAGTAACCTCGGATTTATCGACCCTTTCACTGCCTGCTAGATCCACAAGATGCATACATCCTCGAAGAACAGCTCCTGAAGTCAAGTCTCTTCCTTGAACGTGAACAGTCAAGCAGCTGCCAAACAAAAAAGATTGAAAAATGTTATATTGAGTTTGCATAAGAAATTTCTTTCTGCTCCTGAAAACATATTCCCTTTTACCTATGAGAACGACTGCTTCGATCATTCAAGGCTGTTGATCCAACAGCTCGATTCTTATGCCCAGTTTTCATTAAATCAATAACATCAAATGTTGAAGAAACGGGAACAAGACTTGCATCTGGTACACTTAGACCCTTTTGAGAGCTATTCCTGATCTCTAACGTATCAAAAATGTTAAGGAATATGAAAATAATATCTTTCTCTGATCAGAACATTAAGAAGCATAACCATTCATAAAGAAAAGGATATCTTTTGTTGCTTCCATCAATAACCAGAAGGTCTCTCACTTGCTCATTGTAAATCTCAATCATCTGAACTGCAATATCGTAGCGGAATGTGTCTTTTCTTTGTTCAGCTAGAAGAAACAGATCACCAAGTGCTCTGTAATTAACTCCTTGACTCTTCTCCGTTAGATCTTTTGGTCCACTCTAGAAAATTTACAAAAGTGTAAACAATACATTTCTCTAGCTTCAAAGTGTTCAAAATTTAAAATTTCAAATCTTATTTTACCATTGTGTATGTTTTTCCTGATCCAGTTTGACCATATGCAAAAATGCAGACATTGTATCCATCAAGAACAGAACGGATCAGTGGCTGCATATCAGAGAATACTTCGTCTACAAAGAGCAAGATGAATCGTCGTTCAGGTTCAATTCAATCACTGGAGAATAAGAGCCGAGTCATTTCATTACCTTGAGTCGCAGATGGTCCAAAGACTTTGTTGAAAGTGAAGGACTTGAGTGATTTTCCATGTCTTGATGCAGTGTTAATCCCTATGGTATCATCCTCCATTTTCCCAATTGTACTAGAAAAGCTGGATTGTCCAGGCAAAAATGGTCGTACCCGACAATAAACACGGATGCTACCTTTGAGATCCTGCACTTGGTTATAAAGTTTTCGGTTTTCTTCAAGAACTCGGTGATAGCCAGAAGCAGCATGAGCAAGGCCATGGATATGCATACCTATAAACAGAGATTGATCAGTTAGTATACAATTCTTGAATAGTTCTATCTTAGAAAGTAAGCGTGAAGAAAGATCTGAATACCAAGAGAAGTGAACTCTTCTTGAAATTTTTTCTGCATAAATTGCATACCAGCCCTTGTAGTGTAGAGTGTCTGCCTTAGTCCCTACAGAACATAAAGAACAGCAGATATCACTCAAAATCTATGCATAAACTCGGAGATATTATGAGAAGTTTGAATGAAATAGTGTAGTGCCTACTTCTATATCTTCTTGTTGTTGGTTGAAGATTGTAAGCTGCTTAAATTGTCGAATTTTCATCTCTTCGTCAAGAATCTGGATTTTATGGTTGGTTTCATTTTTCTTTATTGATTTGAAACTCTTCTCTTCCCTCTACACAAGGGGCACTTTAGTAATCAGCGAAATCATGTAACCAAAGTTTTACAGAAAAAAAGAGTGAAGAGTAATACTCTACCTCTCTTTCACCAAGAGGTTTAAGAAATGATGTGTTGTTCTGTGGGGAAGCTGATTCTCTCGGAGCTGTTCTAACCTTCAAATGACAGAATTCATTAGATTAGAATATTTTATTGGTTAAAATGTTCTGTGAACTAACCAATGAAGCAAGAGATTAAAGAAACTGAAAACATACCAACTCATACTGATTTGTAACTCGATTTTCAAACTCTTGGACTACTTTGCTCAGCAGAGATTCAATCAGCTGTTACCACAACATTAGACAGTTGCATCAAGAAACAAAGCCAAACGATTTTAAAGTTGTAACAAGAAGAAGCAGGAATGACAAAGAACCATATATTCGATTTATATATATCTGAAAACTCACTTTGGGCACATCCTCAGGCTTTTTATCTGATAGAACAGCACGAACAAGTGTGCTCAAGGAACCTGAACTGGACTGAAAATAGAGGCACAAAAAACACATAAACTTCAAAAAAAAATCGACTTGAGAAAATGGAACCAAACAGAGAGAGTTGAAGAGGCAAACCAGGTTGTTATAATCAGTCTCACAAGGAGATCTTTCATTGTTTAACGAGGAGGTTCTGAATAAAGAGTTGATGAACGGTTCTGAGTTCTTTCTCAGAAATGATGATTTCCCAAGTGAAGGGGGCTTAATGTTGCCTCCAAATTTCCAAACTCCAATTCCACCACTTTGTTTCCATTCATCATATGATTTGATAGCCAAAACACAATTCACAACTCGAGAAGCTTTTCCTCCCTACCAAATAAAAAAATGGAGAGATGAGCTCAAGTTGTTGAAGATTCTGAGAAAATAGAAAAAAAAATAAAAAGTAGAGCAGCAACATACTTGCTCAAGATCAGATGCTTCAAATGTAGGAAACCCCATTTCCTGGATAGCAACAAGGAAGTTCCTAACATTCTCAAAATATTGAAATGCTGATAAAGGTGCTCCATCAGCTACAATAATGGCATCACTTGGACTTTCCACAACCTTAACAGATATCAAATTTCTCAAGACCATATAATCTCAAAGAAGATTGAAGCAAAAAGTTATATGTTTTTTTAACCTTAGAAATAGCTCCAGGTTGAATCTTATTGAGGACTTTACAAAGGATAATTCCACTTCTTAATCCAAGCCTAAGCCCTTCTTCTGTTGGCTCTGCAGGCAAATCTTTAGCTGCCACCACTCCTACCATCTTTCTCAGCCAATTAGCCGCCTCATATCTCCTCGAAGCTACACTCAATTCCACAAGATTTATAAAAATATCTTTTTAAACACACAATCTACGGCTACTACTATGTATGCAAGAAGAAAGCTATTCACAGTTAAATCATCATCATCAATGCTCAACTAACCAGCTTCTTCAGTTCGACGATACTCTAAATCATCATCTCTCAACCCATTTCCGTCTTGCTGCAACATATCCTCCAATATCGTGAAGCTTAATCCTCCTTCCTCCCTCGCCATCAACTCCAATAATGCCAATTTTCCAAATAAGATCGAAGATAAACGGAAGAATAATAAAGACGATTTGGGGATAGTTGATTTTTGGTCCTTAACAAGTTTGGGAAGAGCTTTAAAAGGTAATGAGAGATTATGTAATAATTGATAGAGAAGAAATACTCATAACCTCCATGAACGCTCTCAAATACAAGGTTGTAAAGCTAACTGCTTAATACTCTGTCCTCTTCACTCTTCCTTCCCGAACCTCAAGCTTCGTGTTTTCCCACTCCCTTTAAACGCGCGTGACCATCACGTGATAATCCTTTTCACCGTTTACATTTTATGACCTTACTATTTATATCGATTTATTATTGTGGTTTTAAGTTTTGATTATATAATTTTATAACCCATTTATAGATGATACTACTACAATTTGTATTTATGAGTTGCTTATATATAAACATTTGTTATTTATATTTATATACTCTATATTTTCTTTGACAAAAAAAGAAAGATTATATATTTTAATATGCTCGTGAAAGTGTAATTTAAGTTTCTAATAAGATGATGTATTGTTAAACCGGCAACGATGTACTAGCTATAACAGTAGTTGAATTAGTTGATTCCATGTGTATTTGTAATGTTTTCGAAGCAAAGAAATATATATATATATATATATATTTAAGTTACACTTTAGTATTGAGTGGGCTAAGCGTAACAACAATTGATTACAAAGAATGCTTATTTAAATAAAAAAATGTTATATAAGAAGAATGTTAGGCGAAACATTCCTTTATCAATATAGATCGAGTTAGTTGAAAGTTACTACAATTAGGTTCATTACCCATTCTCTTTACTATTCTATTACTCCATTTCTTTGTTTGGTAAAGACAAATGGATTTTTTCCCATCTAAGTAATATATATAACGGTCGATTAAATTGTGAATTTATATTTATTATGTAATATTGGATTGAATCGTAAATGTGTAGGCATCTTTAAAAGTATAAATAAATAAAATGTAAAGACCTCGAGATATATTAAAAGAGTAAGAAAATTATTCAATTTTTGTATATATAACTCTCTTAAGATGATGTTGTATAAAAACACATTACACATGGTTAGTACGTGTAACTTAAAATCAAGTTATCCGAAAGACAACTTAAAATTTTAACAGACAATTACAAATCGTGTATTAATTAATTTTTTCAAATCGTGTATTAGTGGTATGTAAATTTATTAACCGGTTTTGATTTCCATGTCGATTAACAAACATTGTATATGGGCAACGTGTCAACATCCTACGATGCCAGTGAACTCACCACATCACCAAACATTGACGCCGATATTTTTGGACAAGACTCATTTTATAATAATTTCAAGGTTTACAAATTATTTGCTTAAAACAAAGAAAAAGAGACGAGCCGAAGTGGGGTTAGCTTCAACGTTCAGAAAATTCAAATTAAAGCCTCGGAGCCGGACCTAATCAGGTTCGGAAGCGAGCCTAGCAAGTAAGACCCACGTAGAGCGTCTTTGACGGGGGCCCACGTCACACAAACAAATCGAGTGTGGTTGCTGCTACGACCGACTGTTACCAAGTCATTTTTCTAAGCGAACATATATTTGCCACGTGTCTTAAGTTATATCTTTTTATCTACGTGTCGTTTATATTTGAAGAGATGCCCACTCGCCTACTCCGGAGCGTGTGTTGCCCATGCTTGTCAGTTGTCACATGCCTAACCACAACGAAAAAAACATAAATAATTGGAAAGTAAAGACTTTTTTTTTCCTCCAACTGAAAATTTGAATTTTCAAAAGTAACCAGGTCAGAAGCCTCTGCTAATATAATAATTTGATTATGGTTAATGAAATAAAAGAACCGTTAATATATTTATCATTATTAAAACATAATAATTATCTTTAGAAAAACTTTCGATTAAACAAAAAATGAGGAGAAAGAATAAAGAAGAGAAAACAGAGCATGTGGGATTCAATCATAGTTGCAAGACAGTTTTTGATGCTTCAATAACTTTGCTTTTTTTTTGGTGAATTAAAGCATCTTTTATCCCCTAATAATCCACCTTTTCTCTCATTGTTTTAAAGAGATTAACGAAATGATAATGAAAACTCTAACTACACTTTACATAAATTGATACATTACCTAACATGAAAATCTTATCATCAAGTGTTAGATTATTATAGCTAGGAATAGGATTTGCAGTTTTATTACATTAAATATAAATATAAATATCACATCCTATAAAAATGGAGTAATGATAATGGAATTAAAATTAAATTCATTGCACTCACGTCATACGTAATCCGGATCCCACAACAGCCACAACCATCATTGCAATCGTATGAGAATGCTGCGATCACATGTTGTCCATCTATATACTTCACAAAAGAATATTTACCTTGGATTCATATGTTTACTTCTTCCGTTTTTCTTTAAATTTTCCAAGTGGTACAAAAAGAAAATGTAAAACCGATTGAACCAATAAAATAGTGCGACTAAATGATGATTTATTATCAAGTCAAAATTATTTATTTTATTTAGAACAACCCAAACTCTTATTCAATAAAATTTTAGGTCCGTATGAATTGGTAAAACTAATTTATAGTACAACTGTTTTCATACATAGAGTAAGTGGTTGTTCAGTTAGCTGTACAGTTGTGTTGAATATTAACGCATAATACATTTACTTGCCAATTGTAGAACAAACTCACATTTTTGCACCCATTTAAATGTTTTTGTTTTTAACCTTTAAAATGGCTGAAATAAACCTTAAGTAAGATCATTTCATACCATATTATAATAAATCAAGAACAGTAAAAGAAAAATAAATAAGTATCCCATGTTTTCTACAGATAGTCACCAAAAAAGAAAAAAGAAAAGTGTAACAACAACAACCCATTATTATTCGATGCTTTTTCCTTTAATTGTTGAAAAATATATATAAATACTATATTATGGGTCCAAAGCTCATCTAATTTATACAGCAAATAACATCTAATTTATACAGCAGCTGTAACAAAAAAACAAGAGTTAAATCCATAACCAAGATTTCAAAACACGCTAATATGACCTTTTTAAATTTATTATCGCAGAATCCACAAAAAAAAGTCCAATGGTCTTTTTCCTTTACTAACATGATTGATGATGATGATGATGATGATGTTCAACGATCATGGCGAATGAGAGTGAGACAACGACAAAAGAAAAAGAAAAGAGAAACATAAGAATGTGTCTCAAGTATCTTGAAGCACTTGGATCCATTCGTCAGAGACCAAAACAAAGATTCTGATTTCTCCAACAAAGACATAATTAAAAAGTCTGTAGTTTATCAATAAAACAAACTCCTATTTTGATTCATCTCCCATTAGTGGGGGAAACATTTAACTGTGTAAAAATAATAACGCCTTTAATCAAAACAAAAAAAATCAAGAATTTAAAGTATAGAGCTTTGCTCAGAAGGTATATGACTGACAAGGAAACGATGCACCATTTCGAAGCTGGTGAAGGTTATAACTGCTGCAGGAGTTGTCCTTAGGAGATTAGTAGCACATCCTCTGTAAAATCCAGGAAACCCATCTTTCTCAAACACTTTCTTTATGCAATCTCTTACACCTGAGTAACGTTTCTCACTGTGGTGTCCTTGCTCTTGAAGCCTAGCTCTTACAACCTACAAGCAACAAGATCAACAGTTCAGCTACTTAACCTAAATTGAATAGGATTGGAGTGTAGAGGTTTGTACCTCGTGCGGGTATGTTAATGTGGATGCAAATATCTTTGCAATCGAAGAGGCTACTGCTACATCACGAGCATTGAGATTATCCACTGATTTATCACCTGTTTGGGTTCACAAAGATGTTTATTCACCTTTTTTTTCTCTTTACTTGATCCAGTACACAAGATTTATGGAGCAACTTACCTTTCTTCGCCAAGTACATTTTGATCATCTCATATGTGGGAAACTGAATTGCAACATGACTGATACCAGCTAGTGCAGGCACAAGACCACTGTTTGATAGCACAAAGCATTTATTTAATGAAAGACATTTCATGGGTTAAACAATAGTAAAAATGTTGTCAAGACAAAAAAAACCTGTATAATCCGCGAATTCCCTCCTCGTAAGCTATCCTCCTTAAAGCAGACAGTGTACTTTTGTATGGCACTATACCTACTCTCATTCCTTGTGTCTGAATAAGAATCAACAAGGTGTTGGAAATATATTCTAAATGTAACACAAATATACATCTATGTGATTCTTCTTCAGGACTAAATGGTTGACACAGGTTTTTTAATACCAATATAACTAGGTAAGACATCAAAACTGACCTGAAGTCTAGTCTTAACAACCCAAAGAGGATTTGTGACAATAGTAGTTGCAGCACCAGCACCAGAAGCAGCCAGAACGTTAGCACCAACGCTGAGTTTGTGATCCTCAACTGAAAGAGAAGAAGTTGTGAGTTTTGAGTAAAAGAAGGCAGAAACAGGCAATGAAGAAGTTAAAGGACAACAAACCATTAGAACACAGAAAGCTCTTGAGCTGATCATACAGTGTAAAATAAACCTGAAAAGGTCCAACAAATAGAATGAAATGAGTGCACATAAAAGAAACATGTGGAAAGACATCTAAGAAGTAAAAAACAAACCGCCCAATTGGAGAGAAGAGCCATAACAGTAGGGGAAAGACCACGATATAAGCCACGCATCCCTTCTTTCTTGAATATTTGCTCTAGACTACCAACAATTAAACTACCTGATCCAAAATGGTCATCATCATCATGATTTTAGCAATTACACTACCATATTTTTAAAAAACTTAAAAAATAAAGGAGAAACCTTTGATATTTGCATCACCGAGCTTAGGTAGACCATGAACCTGAAACCTCGTTTTTATAACATCAAGAGGACACACAAACGTAGCCGCAAATACTCCTTTTTAACAATTACAATAAATTTGAATCAGCCAAATAATAATAAGAAGTTATGGAAAAAAGCAGATGAGAGTGAGGGAGGATTACCGGCAGCAGCACCGGCGGCTGCATTACAGAGTACAATTTTGGAATTAGGAGGATGAGAATTAGCGGACATATCGTGGATCTGATCGAAGAAGAAGAAGAAGAGCCTTGTGGAAAGAAGATAAAAAAATTGTATCCTCCAACTCTGGAGATGGATTTCGCGGCCAACCACCGTCGCATTGATCCCAAGTCCAATTCTCAAAATCTGATAATCAATTTCCCTATTTGAGTCAACGATTTATATAAAACTGTAGACCCAATAAGAACATTCAATGTATCGATCGCCCAGCCGTGTTTGTTTACCGTAAAACAACAACTCACTATTTCTCAATTATTCAACGAACGAGATGCAGAATTTTCTGAATCACCAAACAAATCCAATTTTCTTAATTATATATATAAATTGTTTTTACTTGGCTCTTATTTTTTTAATATTTTTACTAAAATAATTATCCTTTCTTTCTCAACCAGACGAATCAGACCAACCAAACTCTGGTTCTGGGTCCCATCAGCATGCCGTTATTGCCATTAACATCACTGCTAAATTATTTTATTTTTCTGATAAAAGGCAAGTTTTCATAACCAATATTTTCTTCTTTATTATGCACATGACAACTATGAGAAATGTGCAAAACCAAACATTTCCAAACTAAAAGATTTTTTCAAATCAACCTACAAATATAACCCATTCAAACTATTAAAACCATCAATATGTAACTTTTTACCAGCATATATTGTATCGTCTTAACATAACTTAAAGCCCGTCCACATCGCCAAGTTATGTACCAGAAAAATAAATCATAAAAACTTTTACCTTAAAGTTTAAATTCTGGGTTACCTGTTTTACAAAGCCGTACTGTATATTAAATCTTAAAAAATCAGCAGTACAACCGTATATTAACGCGTAGTTCTACTAAACTATTTATATTTTGGATAAGTGAGCCGGGCTTTAGCTCAATGGACCACACCTGAGCATGTTAGAGGCCTGGCCCCTTTTGTTGGAAGATTGCATAGTACACATTTCACAAGTGATAATTAGGACATAACATGACCGACCACGTTATGTCACAAGTGGAAACTCAAACAATAAAAACAGAACACAAACCATTGAATCACTATGATGTAAGCAATGACGGTTCTCGTTGAGATTTGATCACTGCTTCGGACAACAATCACGTACTTGTAACTTGCACTATGTTTTAAAATTGGCTGTTACTTTTCTTTTTTTTGATAATGGGGCATAAAATTTGTCGTTACTTATAGAATTACAAAAACAAACCATATTTAAATAATCTCAATCCGAATTTAAAATTTATGTGGTTAGAAGATACGACGTAAATGCAAATCTTGATTTTTCCTCCGGAATCACTATACATATATATATATATATATATATATATAAAAAGATGGATACATTATCTTTATATTAATTTAATATCTTGAAAGTAGTAAGTTTAATACAGATCACAATCACAAATTGTTTTATTATTCCCTCCTAAATGGATTTAATTTATCTTAAGGGGTGAGAGTACAATCGAACTGGAAGAAAGATTAGGTACATCGCGGTGCACGAGATTCCCCTGCGCCATCAATATTGATTTGTAAATCTCAACCAGCTTCTTCTCGTCATACTCTTTCGACGCTAAACCAGACCCGTATCCATATTCTCCGTACCCGTACGACGACCCGACTACCCGAGAATTAGCGAGGCGTAGCATCATGTTGACGTAAGCATCTCGAAGCCACGTTAAAAACTTCTTAGGTGACGCCTTCTTCAAGATCCTTAGTTTCGGCACTATCTTGATCCTCCAAAACCGTCTCTTCCGAGTCGGATCCATTTTGACCCGCTTCACATTTCTCCTTCCAGATTTGGCCTTATTGGCTGACCCATCTAGCCTTTGGTATCCTCTCAACTTCCGCCAATACCTTATCTCCATATATTACAGTCTGCTCTCTCACTATGTGTATATGTATTGTGTGCCTGCCTAGAGTGTAGAGATGTAGAAAGAGAGAAAGAATGTGACCCAGTGGAGAATTATAGCGAGAGAGTCGGGGACTTTAGGTTTGTTTATAAAGAGCACGGATCCATATTCATTTGATTTCGTAATATTCGATATAATTAATTTATTATTTCGTTCATGATGTATGAAAACGTTAATCCTATAGTAAAGCTACGTACGACAATAATAAAGTAATAAAATGATCATATCCATAATATAATTATAATTATAGTAATATAAAAGTCAAGGCTCAAAGTTATGAAGCATACAGATATTTCGTTCGTTATATTTGGGGAAATAAATTCATAAAAATATCAGATGCGAGTTGATTACAGTTGCAATAAATTGGGAGACGTGTTTTGTAGTAGTCTCAACCCCCGAACAAATCCTGAACGTTGGATCTCTTCTCGTGACTGTTAAGGTTTAAAACAAAAAGTCATGATGTTACTAATAATAATACATTTTTGGGTTAAATTAATGATTTGGACCACTTTGAAAACTATAGTCTGATATTAAATAAAAAGGGTTAATACGAAACGATGGACCAACAAAATCTGAATGTTTCACGCCGCTTCTTGTGCATTTGTTCCTAAAACTTAAAGACTGACGACGACTGACAAACAACCACCAACTTCTGCTCTCACGTCATTTATGTGATATCGGAGTGTCCAATGTGGTCGGCCCATATGTGATTCGGAAAAGGCCTTATGCTGATGTTCTCTTGACTTAAATTAATTTAGAGGGATGTATTAAGCTAATTGGTTCTTTATTATTTTTATTTATTTATTGTAGATATGATCAAGACAAAAGGACTAACGACTCGAATCAAACTTTAGTAAGGTTAGTAAGAAAATGTTTCTGATAGATGAAAGCCTGAGACTGAATCCAAAACGATATTGTTTTGTTTTGGTTATTTATTGGTGTGTGGTAAACACTGGAAGAATTGTCTGATACTAAAAGTTCGGAACAAACAATATAACAAGTTTACGATGGGTGTTGTTATTACCAACCCTTGTGTAAGTGTAAATAGGTTAAATATGTAATTGTTCATTTCTTATGTGTGTCTGTTAAGATAATCGCAAAAAAAAAAAACTTAATTGTATTGCAAAATAACAGATGCCAGTTTCAACAATATTCAAGTGAATAGTTGTCTAATTTTATTTTTTTAAGGCCAGCGAAAAGTTGTATAACTAAAAGGATAAAAATAAAATAAATTCAGTTTATAGAAAAGTAATGTGACAGAGAGTATAATTGCGTCAAAGTTGGATGTAACCTGTTATTTGACTTATTTCCCAATAATAATAATATATTACTAAATTACACGTACTAATTATGAAAGAAAATAACCTTAATTTGATGTTCAACAAGTAGGAAATAAATCTGATTTTATTGGATAAATAGAGAGCATTTGTTGGCCATAGTCCTCCAGAGAAATGGATAATAAGGATGGAGTTGGGTACGGGTCGGGTGGTAATCAGATAAAAGGGCCACCGTGGTCGGGGAATATAAAAGATACAGAGATAAAGAGGAAGAAGAGAATCGCCAGGTATAAAGCTTATAGAGTTGAAGGAAAAGTTAAATCGAGTTTGAAGAATGGATTCCGATGGTTCAAGAATAAATGCTCTCAGATTGTCTATGGAAATTATTAACCTCTGAGTTTTCGAAATATATTATTTTTTAATAAATAGAAGAATTTTGTCATTTAGATTACAAATTTTTGGTGTTTAATATTTTACACATATCTCATGCGATCGAGTTACTAATCGGACATAATTTGATTTGATTTTCAAATCTGCATGACCTTCATTAAGGCCATCTCTATTCACGGAATGGGGAAGAAAATAAGGACATGCAGATCACTTTTTAAAACAGGCTGTAGCATTTTATATTCATGTCTGAATAGTGAATATGTTTCAGTAAACGAAAAGCTACGGAAATGATATTTATGATTATAGTCACTGGTTCACAAAGGACAATGAAACTTAGTCCACAAGAGTTTCAGAAATAGCCACAGAGATTCAACTTGACAAACATAAATTCTCAAAACAACGATTCTACAAATCGTATCATTTATAAAGTATCTGCACTCCTATTCTCATGCCGCTTCAAGTTATATGGCCTTTAAGAAGAAGCAACGAATGTGTTCAGGATATTTCTCTTTAAAGTCATCTCATCAGCTTTCACTGGACTTATCGACTTCCCAAGGACACGTCCAAGACGCTCCGTTTCTTTGTTCACATACTCTGAACCTTTTTCAATGTACTTTGTTGCCAGTTTCAAGTAAAGACTCCCATACCTATAGAGAGAGAGAGATAGACATCATGAAAGTTCAGGCAATAAAATATATAACTTTCAACACCTGCTATCAATCCATGTACCTTGCTGTGGAGCCCTTAAGTTTACTTGCTTCCTCTTCAACGCGAGACAACACTGCCTTCTTCTCATCTTCACTAGCTGCGACTAACTCCTTTACCAACGTATCTAAGCTTTCAACTATACCAGCCTATAAGAGAGAGTGAAAGAATCAATGTTAATGAGTAATGGTGATTCTACAAAACACATGTTGTTTTTAACCAACCTTTGAAGTAAGCTGCCCTTTACTGTCCCTGCTGGTCCCAGATTTCTCATTTATGAAGCCTACAAAGTCATCTAAATCCCTCCCACCATCATAATCTTGACCTGCTTTGTTGTCCTTTGGGAAGAATTTCAATGTTGGGAATCCACTTACTCCATATCTGAGTATTAGGTCATTGTTTTCATGTTTAGGTTTTGCAAAATATCATTGACATAACACAATGAAATCCGTAAGCAAGTATATCTTGTCCACTTACTTCTCGCCAAGGCCTTTGTGTGCATCAGCATCCAAATTGGCGATGACTACACCTTCTTCTTGCTTAAACACCGTGGCTACCTTTTCATATGTCTGATGATGTAAAGAAAAAGCATTAGTAAGAACGTGAAGAGAACTATTGATATATTAAAAGTAAACAGATAGTTGAGCTTACAGGAGCGAGTGATTTGCAGTGGCCACACCTGGAAGATGGAAACTTAAAATTTCAGAAAATAGCTTAAAAGCTAAACCATGACAGTGCAGAAAGAGATAGCAAGAATGGTTACCATGGTGCATAAAATTCGACTAAAACATCTTTGTTTTGATCCAGAACAATCTCATCAAAATTGTCAGGTGTCAAAACAACAACGTTTTGTGGAACTGCAGCTAATTTTACGTTGGTACCTGAAAACAAATTTGTTCAACAACAAGAAAGGTGTTTGCAACATAGGTAAGTAAACTAAAACAATTTATCCAAGAACAGTTATGAATTATAAAGACAAGAACTAAAAGAAAACAAAAGCCGAGCATATATCCTAAAGTGTATTTCCAGCAACCGAATCAACCTCATAAGCCATGCTTAAACAAGCAAATTTGTATAATCCCTAAGGAGAAGATAAGATTAGCTAGTATCTACAAGGAAAGTACCTCCTTCCTTGTTCACATATTCAGTCAATGCTTCAGCATTGCGTGCACCCTCATACCTGTTAATAAGAAGATGCATGAGCAAAAAAAAAAAGGTATTTACTATCTTACAAACAAAAACTAATCCTGTAAATAATCTGCTCAGAGAAACATCTAAAAGCTTACTTTTGAGGTTCAAGAGATCCTTTAGGAAACCATTGAATGGTGGGATATCCACTAACGCCATATTTAGTACAGACACTCTTATGCTCATCACAATCAACCTTCAAACCAATACACACAAGTTGAAACAATCTCTCAAACATTGATGCTGAATACAGAAATAATAGAGAGAACAAAAAAACACTGACCTTTGCAATCAAAACTGACTTAGCTTTCTTGAAGCTTGCTCCAAGTTTTTCATACTCTGGAGCAAGTTTCTTGCAGTGACCACACCTATCAATCAATGGCACAGTCAAAAACCGTTGATTCTTATTAACACCATCTTCATTTCAAATTTAGTAAACTCTAATAGTCTCAGTAAAAAAACATATAAATCGATTCGATTCAAAATCTATATAATAAGTGATAATCATACCTATCAATACAAATCAAAACATTTCCAGATAAATTCGATTGAATTTATATATCAAACGAATAGATTGAAAGGAATTGATCTATACCATGGAGCGTAAAACTCGACAAGAGCTCCTTTATCTTTACCAACTTCCTTCTCAAAGCTATCGTCCGTCAAAACAACTACATCGTCAGCTATGGCTGCAACCACAAGCAACGCCACTAAGGCAAAACAGAACCAGATCTGAGATTTCGCCATTTTTCCTTTTTTATTTTCTCACTAGAGGCTTTGATCTGATAACTCTGTTATTAAACGTTGTTATTATTTTCTTCCCTTAGAGAGGAAGATACGGGGGAAAATATAAATAATGACATGGCGTGGTCTGGGCCGTTGATTTAATCACCTATTAATACCAACGGTCCATGAGTGTTCAAGCTACGTGGTTGGGTTACATGTCGGACTATGAATGGTTTAGCTCTCCACATCTTTCACGGACAAGAGAAGGGAAAAGGTCTTTCCATAATTTGAAAGGAATACCCTATATTTTATATAGAGTTTTGGTATACGCCCATACTTTTATTTTGTTTAAATCTAACCTGACAATTGATTCTCGTCGCTCCACGTCACTCTTAAAAGAATAGACGGCGGAGGAAGGGAATATACCTAAAGACGTCGTACATGGATCGATAAGATAAAACGAGGGTGATTAATGGGCATAAAATATGGTACGGGTTAAGTAAACAACCCCAAAAATGGGGTCATTTCGGTTCGTGGACTAGTGTATATATTGCATTTAAAGAATATGAGTTGGTTTAGCTTAACCAACCTTCAAAACATTTAACTGTCTGAGCGAAAATATACCATTGTATAATATATTCTCTGATCCCGATGAAGGTGCCCTACTGAAAACAGGGACAACGGAGGAGCTTGCCCGAATTTGACGTGGATATTATCAGGTATGGATGCTATATAACTATATTCTCAAGCAGTGGGACAATAAGACACATAGATGCTCTGCTTTTGCTAAGACACAACACAACAAGTTCTTGATCTGCACTTATAAAAAAGATGAACACATGCAGTCTTTCTGTGAAATGTCAAATACTAATGCCCCAAAAAATCGTTACATCGAGCTGGTAAACCAATAGATGCAGTCTTTATGTGAAATGTATTACAAAGCAAATTCATGTTTAATGTGAGTACTGATCATAAGTCTCCCTTGGTTAATAGAAGTTGGTTCTCTTCTTCGTAGAGGTTGATAAGTGTAGAGTCGACATTCTCCTGAGGCTCCCACGTGGCCTCAGCCATATCAGTCCATTTCACAAGATACTCCGTCGTCTTCCCATCGTCTCCCATCCTCTTCCCAATCACTCTCTCCGCTACAGCGTATTCCAGCCCATCCTCGTAGTCCTTAGCTACATCTTCTGCCACGTGTAAACCTTTAACCCACTCGCAGTCTCCACCGTCTTTCCATTTGACCAGATATTCAACGTCTTTGCCTTTCCCTCGTTTCTCTACAATCTTGTCCACCTCTGCGAACTCGAACACTTGTCCTTCTAGAATATTGATCACCTTCTCTAGTCCCAATCTCCGTCCGAATTGCATCGGATTACCTTTCGGCGTCGTCTTCAGAATCTCTTTTGCTAATTCTAAAGCCGTTAACCCTCTCTCGTCTTCCACTTCCGGATCGGCTCCGACCTCAACCAGCGCCGCTACCACATC
>KE156418.1:158672-191733 GCA_000411055.1 Leavenworthia alabamica
CGCGGTTTGAAGTAGAACCATCGCATCCTCCATTAGTCCTAGATGGCAACAAGCTTGTCCCAACACAAGATATCTACAAAACAAATACCCAGCGTTTTAAGATCAACGATTGCGTTTGGTTTGAAGTAATTAAATTTATAAAATAAAATTAAAAAAGAGATGAAAATACCTCCATTGCCCTTCTTTATCACATTTTTTACAAATCCCTGCCATCACTTTCTTCTTCAAGTCAGAAACAGAGAAGCATTTAAACGAGTCACGTCCGGGTGAAGACGCATCGGAGAGAAGCTTAACTCCGTCGCGGGAAGAGGAGGAGGAGTCTTGGGATCTTTCTTCGTCGTTAACAGCGCTGGGAATATAATCATGAAGCATATCGGCGACTTCCTTAAAACGACGAAGAAAGAGCAGAGATCTAGCCTTAAGTTCTAAGGCAGTTTCCAAACGTGGTGATATGGATAACGCTGCGTCTAGTAAATGAAGAGCTGAAGCGACGTCGTTTAGCTCTTCACTTGCCATTAAAGTTCTTGCATCCTTAATGTACTTATCAACAAGCTGAGACACACACAATACAAAAAATAAAAAAATGAAGAAAAATTTAAACATCTTTGAATCAATTTTCAAAACTAGAGATGAATATTTTACCTTTCTTTGAGTGAACCACCAATGCTTCTTGTCGCCATTAGCATTAGGATAAGCAGCCATTGATGTTATTTCGAATAAGCTTTTGATTTGATCCTATTGATTAAATCATATCCCAAAAAAATAAAAAAATTCGTTGCTTCTCCTCCCCCTCTAATAAATGAAAAAAAAAAGAAAGACAAGTGAGAGATTGTAAAGAAAGAGAGAGAGAGAGAGTGAATGTGGAGAGAAAGAGAAGGAGTAGAGGTCTATAAGGAAGAGATGACAGCTTTGGGCCTTAAGAGAAAGCTTAGATCATCCTTGAAATACATAGCTGGCACCATTTCTCTTTTATATATTCTCTTCAATCAAATATCTACTAGCATTTATTTTGGTTTCACACTGTCATTCCCCTTAATCAAATAATGTCTTCTTTTTTTGTCCTCGTCAAATAATGTCCTATTGACCGACTATAGTATCATTCCTTTTTTATTTTATTTTTCAATTTCAAATTGACAACCGTTTTTTTTTAATGGTGAATAATATTTAAGAATAGTTAAGTTTCTTACCATTTTTTCAGTGTAATGTTCTATACTAAAATAGTAATTCAAAGTTTTTTTTTCGTTTAAAATGTTATAGTCAATGGAGAGTTGTTATTGGAAATTTATAAGATCCATTTGAACTCTCAACCTTGACGCACGATATGATCATTATTACTGTGAACTCTTTGACATTATTTAGAAAAATAACTATAGAGATGATAATGCGACGTTTAAGTGTTGACCATGTGAAAATAGGAGCACGTTATAATGCTTAGATAGTGCTACATTATCTTTTTGCATGTTATTCACTTCAATCATTGATTATTGAACATATTGGATTTCATAATTATACACGATCCATATGCATCTATTAAGGTGCTACCTCATGTTTGCGTTTAATTAATATTTAAAGTATATTGGGTTATGGGTGCTCAACACAAGACTAATTAAACTCATCAAATTTACCTATTACCTATACTAATTCGAGAAAGATAAATACAGTAGTAACACATTGATGATCAAACTGAAAGTATGGTATTACTGTAATTAAGTAGATTATTAAGGGTAACATTATGATTTGTTAGAACGAAAAAAGGTGACTAGGTTCTTAATTATCTTGTAAGCTGTAAGGAGGAAGATAAGAATGGTGCTTTCCGAATATTAATTAAAATTCGACATTAGCTAGTGTCTTCTATGTTGTTTTTTAACTTAAAATAGAATTACGTATTGTGCGAGCAAAATTGATACGGACCTTACTCACAATTAGGCGCCTTTTCTTTAATTAAATAATATGTTTGACAACGATGCATAAACTTGTCAAATCAGATAATTAAGTCCAGTTAATTTAGAAACACGTGTCACTTTCAATTGAGTGTAACCAATGAATGAAAGGAGTGATACATGCACAGCTCAGCTGCGCTATGCTTTGCGCCACACATCATTATTATTTTGCCTATTTGGCATTCCAAGCTCCATTGCTTTCTTTTGCTACATTTATATTTTACATATGTCATCGTCTTTTCAAACCGATGGTTTTCGTATTTTTAATCACAAATAAAATATACAAGCGTACCACAATATTATCTAATTGCGTCTTAAGTTTCTTTTTATACGAATGGATTTGGCTCGTGAAAAAAAAAACATTTCGAAATCAATGAGTTTCATAAAAGTAGAAGTTATCATCACAAAATGGTTAATTTTCTCCTAAACCACAAAAAAAGGTATAATAAATAAATGAGAAGAAGGTAAAAACAAAAGGACAGGCTCATCATAAAGAAACAAATGCAGAAGTGGAAAAAACACATGTTCTGCTTCGACTTCTTTTGAATTATAGCATATAATTTTGTTGCTAATCGACATCAAAAAAATGTAAATTATTATCATAGGATTCTTTTCTTCTGTCAAGGGACAGTCAGGCCTTGTAATTGGGAACACTCTATTACCCTGTATACGAAAGTTGCTATACAATATAACAAGAATAATAAACGATTAAATCATTATTTTACAGTTACAACTTCCTCCCGCATTTATTGACTTTATATTATATGTGCTATATTCCACACCCTTGACGTTGGCGTGTAGGTGAAGGTGAGTCCATATATATCAAAGTATAAAAATATATGGTGTTTTGTAAGTAGATTTTGTAATCCAAATAATATTCTGCAAAATAAAAGGATTATATAATATTTGCAAAAAAAAAACGAACCTAAAGTATAAAATGTGTAGGTTCTACATATATAGGTATATGTATAGGACCAGAGACTGTCATTGATATAGACGTTGGGTTTAAAGCTAGTACGTAGTCACAGAATATGCCAGGATAGTTCTAGTAAATTTAAAGCACTTGGAATCTATCTATCTGTAAGGAAATTTAATATCATCAAAATATCTTATAAGCTCTAACGATAAATTAATTGAGAAACTAAACAATATCCAAGTATCTCATAACCATATCTCGTGATACCATGAGTCGTTGCTGCAAAAAGTTTTTATAAACCTTTTATCATATTAATATTTTTCCAAATGCGCAAAATCAGTATTATATATTGGGTGCTGACTGATTACAAAATGCTCGGCAAATGGAACCATGCATATCCCAAGACATTGGGTCTTGATAGAACAAAATAAGTGTCCGAAGGAATAATAATTAAGTGACTAAAATAATTGTAAACCATAGGATAATTACATTGGGCATCAAACCAAGCATCTAGTTATGCTCAAATTCACACAATTTAGACTTGTTTGAAATTTGAAAAGTTTTGATTTATTTATCTGGTGGAACTGAAACTAATCATAAAAGTCAGAGAGACCACTGCGTAAAGTCACGTGTTCTCGGATTAGATATCACGTGGGCTTGAGTTATCCATGTGCAATCCCACAAAAACAATTAATTTTTCAAAAATCTAATAGTATTAAATTTGCAATGCCTTTTTGTTTACTCTGTTATTAAAGCCTTTTGATCTATACGTTAAGCAATATATGCCTTGTTTTATTCGTTTAATTTTTGAAATAGATAGTTGCTTATGAAAATGAGGTTGTTAAGATTTGATTTAAAATAATTATAAAAAGTAAATAATTATTAAATAATCATGATTTGTTTTAATAAATATGTCGATTAGTCTAGTATTTATCAAAGTCCACTAGTTGTTATTTAAACTCCAATAAAACCAAAAGAAAATCAGAATTCAATAACAGCTCTTGAAGATAAGAAAATAAAAGAAAGCATATCAATCGAAAAAGAGGGTCAGGCAGTAAGGCACCATGTTGGCTATGCTTTGCTGGAAAGTTATGAATAATGCAATAAAAAGGAATGAAAGTAAATAAAGAGTAGGAAGTATTGGAGTTGGAATATTTAAAATTATTTAATTATTAGTTATGGAGACAAGAATACATACAAAGTCTCATTCTGGACTTGAAAGTGTAAAAAAAAAAAGGGATGGACAATAATTGGGAAAACATGTGATAAAGATCAGAATTCACAAACTTTGACATATAAAGTTTCATGGGATTTCTCTCTCAAAGGACAGAATCTTATCCAATAAAAGTAGACTTTGAAATGTGTTTTGTTGAGAGTGGGACACTCATCTCTATACCACATAAGTGGATGGTTCTCAGTGTAGGACATTTGTGAGTATGTCAAAACTTATTTCATATGCTACACTCATTTATATTCGTCCTCACTTACGACTGTCTACCAGAAGGCTGGGATTGGAGAGCTTCAATATGGTCCCAAACATATTAAGTTTTCCTACAATATCTAATTTGGAAGTATTAAGTTTTCCTACAATATTAAGTGTGTTCATGATTTTCTAATATATTTTCGTTGTGCGGTCAAATTTCTATATAATTACAATTGACCTAAAATCCTAATATTCTATAATGGACCATTACTGGGTTGATGAAATATCAGTTTTTAGTCGGCCATACATTATAGAGACCCCATTGTTCTATGTGGGCTTCAGTTGAGTGTTAGTGATGCTAAATATAAAGATATTGGGCCAAACATAACAAAGAGCTGACCCAAAAATGCAGCCCTTTTAAATCAAAACTAGATTATTACCCGCGAGTTTCGCGTAACTAGATTATTACCCGCGAGTTTCGAGTAGCGGGAAAGTATATTCAAAATATATATTTTAGTTATTAACTATTATTTAGAGACACGCACATTTTTCTAATCATATTTTCAATTGTTAATCTTTTTTATAAATAAATAATAAATATATATTATAATATAACATATTAATTAATATAAACCATCTAAAATTTCTAAACAATTTTTTTAATAGGATCAATTTTTATCGGTAAGTGTTAAGTAGGAATATGAAAATGTACAGCTACAGTTGTAAGTTTATGTTAGTGATAATCCTTTTTCTTTTACATAACCGTAATCTTTATTTTGATTTATTAGCATATAATATCACTTTTAACTTTATTTATCACATAATCTACAAATTTATGAATAAAGTTAACAACTTAAGATTTTTGATATAAAATATTAACATAAGTTGATATGCTTTACTAGTTTTGCTTATAAATTATTATAAAGGAGGGTTTGAGTATGAGTTGAAGAAAACGCCTTTATAAGCAACTCAGCCTCTGAATCCATCATCCATAAAACAAGTAGCTACTCGTTGCCAATTTTCACCAAATCGTGACTCCTTTAAATATAATCAAATTGATCGAAACAGACTCTATCAAAGCGCATCATCGACGATCCTTCTGTTCCCATTTTACTCTTCGCTTACTTAACAAGGTTCCTTCTTGGGTCTCATTTCTTTCACATCGGTTTTAATGGGCTTTACCTTAGGAGACAAATAAATTGAATCTAATTAAAAAAAGAAAGAAAGTAACCTTTTATTGTTGATTCATATCCATTTAATAGGAACATATTCCTAAAACAATTTAGTAAATCTTAATCATTATAATTAATTTTTTTAACTATTTAAATTTAGTAAAAAATATTCCAACAAAACTATAAAAAAGATATTTCCCAAATAAAAAATATTACGTTAAATCCTATTCTCTTCTTCTCCAACCTTTGATCTACGGGATGAAATTAATGATAGAATAAACCACTTTACATGATAAAACCGTCGGGATATTGGTTTGCTGTGTAATGAGAGTAAGTGTCTCTGTTCATTATCTACCATTTTGCAGTTATATAGACTATAGTTATAAATAATAGAGCCTACAAGGGCTTCCTAAACTATACATGATGTATTGGTTTTACTTTGCCTTAAGATGGATGTTTGGTCTTATTGTCACCCGATGTTTTTTTTTATTTGACTTCTTGGGATGAGAATACGGAGCCTTTGGAGCATAATTTGAATGAGTATATTTTCACTGAGAAAGAAAAAAATTTGATGTTTTATATCTTTGATAAATTGATGTTTTAGGTCTTTGTAATTTTCTAAAAGAATTATATTTTTCCAGGATAAACAAGCAGAATTGTCTTATAACAAAAATAGTTGAAGTTTGTGAATTTTTCTCTTTTTTGGTTCATTTTATGACATATATTGTTTGTTTGGCATGTAGCAAATGGTGTTTGATACTGAGTTAAAATTTGTGGTACATATAGAAATGGCTAATCTCTTTGTAAAAGGTCTTAGATCTAACTTTATGATAGAAAATGACTGCATTACTCCTATCTAAAGGATCACTCTCTATGATAAACTCATGAACAAACTTGGAAATTGTCAAAGGATTGAATCTATTTTTTTGTTCCAATGATATATCGTTTTTTTTGGTCAGGAACAAACCAGTTTCTAATGTGGATGGAATGATATATCGTTTTCTCATCTAAGGTAAATTAATACCCTCTAACTCAATCGTCTTTACAATTTCCTGTTATCAATTTCATATTTTATATTATTTACTATTTACTAATAATTTACTAATACTAATATCCCAATTGTAATTGGCTAATGAACAAAATAATTTATTTTTCAGTAAATATCGAGGCCATAAATGTTTGGGGCATTTTTCAATTATATACCTGATTTTATTAGATCTTTAACTACATAAGGTTATACAAATTTTAGAATATATTACAAGTTTACATCGGGTAGAGAAAACAAAACAAAATATCCAAGAGATTTTAACATTATATCCAGAATAATGTTGAATTTTCGCCAATATTATACTAATCGTCACCATAATTTTGTTGTTGTTGTTAAAGTATGATAAGCTTTCTTGGATATATTATATTTTTTTCTTCTAAGAAATATTTACCTTTTTTTTTAGATTCATTATATCTACTGTTCAAAAATTTGCTATGCGATATCTAGGCGTTTACTAGGGGATTAGCGCCTAAAATGATTAGTCGGAGCCTAGGCGGGGTATAGGCGAGGCCTAGGCGTTAATAAAATTTTGACATAGTTTTAAATATTTATATTTATACATTAAATTAAAATACTTAAATAAATTATATTAAAATATTTTATTTCTTAAATTAAATATTTTAGGTTTTATATAAAATATTTTTTTTGGAACATAAATAAATAAAACTGAAATGTAAAAAAACTAAAAATATATTAAAAAGAAAATCATAACTCAATACAAATGCTTATCTAAAATAATAAAAGTAAAATTCTATTAAGAGAATAAAAAACATAATAACCGTTTTTATATCGTTTAGGGTTTACATGAGCAAAAAATTTATAAAATTATAGTATATTTATATATATTACCGATTTTATGAAATTTATCCTATTTTTTTATCTTCTAAGATTTACTCCGATTTTTTTTCGATTTGCCCGATATACTCTGATTTACCCCGATTTTTTTCCGATTTGTAGCGCATAATCCGAATTCTCGAATTGAATCAGCGAAATGAGTGAAATCGTGGCGCTTACTAACCCGTTTAGCGATTTTTCGGCCGAATAGTCCCCGAATTGACCAATTTTTAGAATACTGATTACATCAATGTATAAGAAAATCTATGTTATTTTGGATGAAAATCAGTTTAAATAAATTTTCACTTTTAGTAATTATTAGGAAATAAAAAAATTTATGAAAATTAATAGCCAACCAAGTTTACATCCTAAAATTTTTCTTGCAGGACTACATAGATGGTGTATGTGCATAAATTAACATTTTTTCAAAAACCAAAATGCATGGTCCCACGATTTCTATAAAAATTTTGTTAGTCCAAAATATATATAACTCAAGTCATGAATATTGGCTAAATGAAATATTTTCAGGTTGAAAATAAAATCCTAGTGCTTTAGAGTGTTTCCTAAATGAGATGATTGTTTTTATTCATTACCATGATTGGTTTATAATTAATGTTAATCCCATTAACAGTACATAAGAATAAGATATATTGGTAAATATTCCTAATATTATTATTATTGCACTTATGTTTAAGATTTTCTTTGGTTTAAGATCTATGTATATCTGTTTCTATTGCATTTACTCTTTTTTTCGTCATCATATATAGTACTTAATATATGCATGTATATACACATCTTTATATATAAACAGTTTATGTTAAATGTTGCTCAATTTTGGATAACATATATAGAAATGGATATTGAGAATAAAAGTTTATTTTCTATGCAAATTTTTTTCAAGTTGCTTGGAGGAAGAAGTGGGAAAGACAGAAGTGATGGTTAACGTTGCAAAGCTTGTGACTTCACGTCCAGTTGTGTTCTTCTGCGTCTTGGTAATTCCTTATTTCTTCTTAATTATCATCGTTGGATGCTTTTTAAAGACAAAATAAAGTATTGAAAGTTCTTACTTCAACTCACAGAAAAATAATAAAATTGATTATTATAAACCTTGTAAAGGTGTCACGAATTCAGTTTTTGTTGTTACATACAATAATAATGTATAAGCTCTTTATTATCCATTGTAATTCGTGTATATATATTGTAGGGATTTATGGTGGTTATTTTGGGGGTCGTATCGATTATGATTTGGATCACAACAACTGAAACTGTAACAAACGACGTCGCTACATTCACTGAAGATCTCCGGTCAAGTCTAGTTTTGGAGATTGAAAACATTGGAAAATACATCTATACCAAGACAATTTTATCTGCAATCGGTTTAGCCAGAGTTATAGATTCTCGTCTTACTAACAGCGACACTAGTTTCTCACTGATTCAAACACAGGTTGTTATTATATGAATTCATATTTTTTTTCGTTATAATCATTTAATCTTGTGTGCATGGTTATTTGAGTTATACTTACACATCTACAATCTTATGTTATTATTGTTGTTCAGATCGCACCAGTGTTGTTTCAAGCTTATTCAACGATCCCTCATGTCTCACAAGTTTCGTACATCGATACGGAAGGTCTCTTGTTTTCTTACACGGCAAGATCAAACACAAGTGTCGCTGTTTTTGCCAATTCTTCTTCGAATTCAGGAGGTGGTGAGTACACTTGGTACACTCAAACCATTGATCAGATAACCGGTCATCTCAACGGGAACGCAATGAAATCGCAGCCGTTATACCTAAACCATACAGATTGGTTCCAAGCAGCACAGAGAAATTACACCAACGCCTTTGTAGGAACAAGTTTTGGAAAAGAAGACAGTGAGACTCTGTTTCAGAGTGTGGTTAGCTTGTCAAGCAAGAAAGGAGTTGTTTCGCTAGGCTTTCCGGTTAAGACTTTAACCAATGTTTTGAACTGTAATTATCTACAAGACAATGAGCTATACATGTGGACCAAGGACGGGACGGTGCTTGTTCGTCAAGGTTCACTTAATGCTTCTTTCTTCATCTCCAATGACTCGATTTGCTTTGGTAAACAATCCAAGTCTCAATGCATCCCCAAAAATTGCAGTTCCAGTGGCTACTGGGTTGAGATCGAAAGATCAAAATTCCAAGTCTTTTGCTCTCTTATTGAAGTTTCCGGTGTTCCTCTGGTAAATTTTATATATATCATCATCTCTGGAACATTTTTCATTTTGATGTAATAGACTCATCAATTTGTTTCTCAAATTCCCGTTTCAATGTTTTTTCTTATTGTCGTTTTTTAAACCAGAGGTACACACTCATGTTTCCCAACAAAGGAGGAGCAACACGCATTGAGCACAACGCAAGAACGGCTTTGTATCTTCTTATTGTGTTGACGAGTTTTTTACCCTTGGGATTGGTTTTAGTGTTTATTATGTTCATGGGACAAGTTGCAAGAAGAGAGATGCATATGCGTGCAATGCTGATAAACCACAAGGAAGCAATACAACAGGCTGAGAGGAAGAGCATGAACAAGAGTCAAGCCATTGCAAGAGCTAGCCATGATATTAGAGGATCTCTTGCAGGCATCACTGGTCTCATTGATATATCTCGTGAAAATAAAGATGTTAAACCTGGCTCTGACTTAGACTCCATTCTTAAGCAAGTCAATGTATGCATCAAGGATTTGGTTGGTAAGATTTTTTATTCTTGAGATTTCCTCTTATGCCTTTTTCGTTCGTTTTGTCCCTAATATAAAAAAATATTATCAGGTCTGCTGAACTCTGTTTTAGACATGAGCAAAATTGAAAGCGGGAAAATGCAGTTAGAAGAAGAAGAGTTCAGCCTAGGGAAACTTGTTGAAGACGTCATTGATTTTTACCATCCAGTTGCGATGAAGAAAGGAGTTGATGTGGTTTTGGATCTTCATGATGGCTCGATTTTCAAATTTTCAAATGTGAGAGGGGATAGTGGTAAACTGAAACAGATTCTGAACAATCTTGTTAGCAATGCTGTCAAGTTCACAGTCGAAGGGCACATTTTGATCAGAGCTTGGGCTCAGAGGCCTGGCTCCAAGAGCACTGTAGTCTTGGCATCAGACGATAAACGAGGAGCGTTAAAGGTCTTAAAGAGTATGTTCAGCAAGAATGAAGATCAGTCATCAACCTATGATATAGATTCATTAACTAACAATGCAAACACTATGGAGTTTGTGTTTGAAGTGGATGATACTGGTAAAGGCATACCTATGGAGATGCGTAAATCAGTGTTTGAAAACTATGTTCAAGTAAGAGAAACAGCTCAAGGACAACAAGGCACTGGATTAGGGCTTGGGATTGTGCAGTCTCTAGTAAGCAACTAAACTGAAACCATCGTTGATTATTTTCCAAAAGAGATCTAAATGGTTTTCTTGAATTCTGGTATTGTTATAGGTACGCTTAATGGGAGGGGAGATAAGAATCACAGACAAGGCAATGGGTGAGAAGGGAACATGTTTCCAGTTCAATGTTTTGTTGACAACATTAGAGACTCAAGTGAGTGACATGAAAGTGAGAAATCATGACATGGAAGCAGGAGGTGATTACATATCGACCCCTAACCTTGGGCTTACTATAAATACTTCGCTGGGAGGTAGCATGAATCTACGCAACCTGAGCCCTAGATTCAATAACTGTCTCAGCTCAAGTCCAAAGCAAGAATGTTCTCGAGTGGTTCTGCTATTGAAAAACGAAGAACGTAGAAGAGTTACAGAGAAATACATAAAGAGTCAAGGGATTAAAGTTACAGTGGTTGAAAAATGGGAGCATTTGAGTAATGCCTTGGAGAGACTTTTTGGATTCTCACCTCAGAGTTCTTTGGGAAGAAACGAATTATCATGTTCAAGCTCAAGAGAGTTACCTTTGATTGGTATTGATTCCAGAAGCCAACTTCCTAGAAGGAGAAGCAATAGTTTCTTTGCAGTTGTCCTTGTTTTGATTGATGCAAAAGCCGGACCATATTCTGAGTTGTACGACATTGTTGAACGTTTTCGTAGAGGCTTGCACTGTGGCATTTCCTGTAAAGTTGTTTGGCTTAACGAATCGAGCTCTCGTGGAAGTGAGAGAGGAGACATTAGCTGTTCAAGACCCTTGCACGGATCACGTCTTAACCAAGTGTTGAAGATGTTGCCTGAATTTGGAGGAATTGAGCATAAAGAAACACCAATTGAGCTTCAAAGGGAATCACTCCTAAGACATTCTCTTGTTGCCGAGACATCATTACCAAAACATAACAGGTTTACAAATACAGAAATCCAAGAAGAGGGACCAAGCTCAAGTTTTAACAAAAAAACAGGCAAGAGAATCATGACACAAACATCTTCAGAGAGTGAGACTTGGGTCAAGTCAGTGCGTAAGGAGGGTCAGAAGACTATTGGAAACCCAGAGGAAGAGCAAGGAGCTTCCAATGAGTTGTTAAGAGGAAAGAGAGTTATGGTGGTCGATGATAACCGTACCATATCTTTAGTTGCAACAAGAAAGCTTAAGAAGATGGGAGTGTCTGAGGTCAAACAATGTGACAGTGGTAAAGAAGCTGTGAGATTAGTCAATGAATGGCTTACACAAAGAGAGCTACAGGATTCAATCAATAAGCTTCCGTTTGACTACATTTTCATGGATTGCCAGGTAATGTTTAATGAGATAATCCTTTCCAATAACAAATGGTTCCACTCTTAATGGATATTGTTATGCACAGATGCCAGACATGGATGGATATGAAGCAACTAGAGAGATAAGGAAATTGGAGAAAAAATATGGAGTGCATATACCAATCATAGCTGTATCTGGTCATGATCCTGGTTCAAGGGAAGCAAAAGAAGCCATACAAGCTGGAATGGATATATTCTTAGAGAAAAATCTGAATCAGTACCAACTTGAAAATGTCATTAGAGAAATTGAAAGCAAGATGACTCTACACTAGTTAAGTAGACAGGATACATCTTGCTTTACTAATACCATTTAGTTTTTATATATTTTCATTTACATATAGAAAGAAAGGATTGAACAACATAATTATAAAAATTAATATAATATTGTAGCAATTTTCTTCTAGTTTATTTTGATATAAGCTTCCGTGACAGAATAGATGAATATGTAAAATGTCAAAAACGAATCATTGATTAAAACAGAGAAGGCTTTGACTAGATCAATAATAAAGGGACAAAACGTAAAACTAACTAACTATGTGAAATGAATACCAGACTTGTTGAACAATGAAAGAAGATACAAAAACTCTTGTTGTGATAGCTTTGAAGATCTCTTCTCCTCGAAACCACCTTCCTTTAACACATTCATCACTTTCTCCTTGAACTCTGATGTTTCTCCTCCTTCTCCCTCATCCATCTCCATGTCATCATCTTCATCCATATTGTTATCGTCATCTTCCATTCCCATGCTCTGGTCACCAAGATCCATGGTGGTGTTCAACGCAGCTTCTCCATTGTTCTGCAACGAAGCTAGTACAGCCTGAAGAGTCTTGTAATTCTTCTCCAGCATTAAAAGAACAGACTTTTGCTTGAAAATAGAGCCCAAGGTTTTGTTCTTTCTGATGAAACAGACTCTTAAGAACCCATCCCATTCCTTCTTGTTCACCTGAGGGCCAGGCTTCCTGGGTTCTATTCTCACAACAGAAGAATCAACCTTTGGAGGTGGGCGGAAATTGTTCTTCCCGACTTTGAGGAGGTGAGAGACTCTGGCATAAAGCTGAGTATTGACAGATAGACGGCAGTAGAGATTATCACCAGGCTGAGCAACAAGTCTCATGGCGAATTCCCTTTGGTACATGATAACAGCGCATCTGAAGCTAGTTGGATGGAAGAGAAGTTTAAATGTGAGAGGAGATGATATCTGATAAGGAATGTTGGCAACACATATGTCAAACCGGGGAAGCTCGGTCTTGAGCACATCACCTTGAATTACCTTTAAACGACAATGAGAAAAATCAAAATTCAAAGCAATAACCAAAATGCTCGATCATCTAATAAAGTCTAAGAGACTGACATACGAGAATCTAATCTGCAAGCTTAGAATTATTATCATCAATCTAGGGTGAAACCAAATACCTTCAAGCGGTTAGAAAAGGGAGTTCCTTGAAAACGACGCTGAAGCTCGAGAACCATACGAGAATCAAGTTCGACGGCGATAACTTGTTTACCAGCTTCTAGAAGCTTCTTGGTTAAGTTTCCAGTACCGGGACCGATCTCGAGGATCACATCGGTACTCTTAATACCAGCTTTCTGAACGATCGAATCCACAAGCAGAGGGTTTTTAAGTATATGTTGTCCTTTCGATTTGTGGAATGATATTCCTCCTTGGTAATTGTTCGACGGACCTCCTTTCGCCTTCTCCTTCCTCATCTTCCCTCCCGCCATTCTTCCTCCTCTCTCGGCTGCACAACAATTAGGGTTTTTAGTTTCAGCCGCGTTTTCTATTTAAACCTATTCTGTTATTTGTTCATACATTATTTTATACGTCGGTTTTCCAATTTTTTATTTTTTATTTTATTTCAGCCTTTTTTTTTTTTTTTCCGTTTTCACATTTAGTTATATAAAGTATAAACGAATATGTCAAAATACTGGAAACCAATTTATTGCATCAACTTGTGACTTGGCATCAAGATAAAATAAAACTCATAATCTCAGAGTAAATTTATGTTCCATGTTAGTCTTGTGGTACTAAAACGACCACCCCATCTATACATGAACCTGTGTCGGGTGACTCTACAAACAAAACCCACTTCTTCTGTTTAGAGTGAAAACCTTTTTAAATTAACTCTTTTTGCTATATCATTTTTACAAAAATTATTCTTCCGTAGCCTAACGTGTTTATAAGATGCAGAAGCAGTAAGGATCAACAGAAGCATACCAGTGTTACTACTTGAGTTATCATCACATCATCTTTCTTAAAGTTTTTTTGAATTTATCTCGGAGTCTCTTTATCTTAGACAGCATATGTGCGTTCATAGCAAAATAAGACTCAGCGTTTGAGAGCATTGCGTCCAAGTCGTGTTTAAACGATTCTATACTTCTGTAGTACTGATTCTCTAGTCTCTGATGAATCAGCTCAGGATATAAAGGAACTGGAAACCTGCGTTTATAAGTGCAGAAGCAGAGTTACACTATGCATTCAATCATACCGTCACATGAGTAAATCCACAGTTTTGATCATATGAGTTACAAACTATCGCTTCTGCTTTTCAAGTATACTAGACGGATTTTCATATTCTTCAAGTTTATGGGAAAAGGGAGAGGTTTTGAAAAGAATTAAAATAATTGCAGAGAGACGAAATACCGTACCTATTGCAGAAATCCATCTTTTGAGCAGCTTCGTTTAGCTTTTGGATCCCATAACTATCCTGAAGAGTAAGTATAAAACAAAAGCAAATAACGTCTAAGACTAGCCAGGATAATAGAAAGATGAGAAATGAAAGTTCTTGGATAGAAGAACAAACCTGATGCTTGCTGATTGACTTCACTAATCCAACAAATAATGAAAGTAGTTTCTCTCTCTTCATTTCTTCGATGGTAGAGTTTTCCCAGGGAAATTGGGGATTGTCGAACTCCCACGGGCTGTGTAGATTTGTGTCCTCATTTTCATAGACAACTCTGTATCTTTCCCATGGACTATCTGGGAAGTCATTGGATTTTACTTGTGAAGACTCAATCCTACCTTCCCACCAAGCCCCGCCTTCCCCAGATTCATTTCTCCACCACACTCGGCACTCATCTCCAATTTCCCAGGTCGTTTTAATTGCAGCATCGTATCGAGTCTTCTCCACAATAAAATCAGGGAAATTAATGAGATCAGGAAGTGTCAGTTGAAACTCTTTGCGCGCATGTGATGAAGAAGAATCCAGAACTCTGAGCGTCATTTTGCAGCAGCTCTCGCCAGAACCAGGATATGTATCGTAGTTGAGTTTTTCGACTTTGCAGATCTCTACTGCTCCTAAGTTTCGAGGAAGGTACCTTGATCGGTCCCTGTCATTTAATTCTCTAGTTGCAAGGAACTCCTGATGACCCTGAAAGCGACAATCAAAGAAAGTTCACTGACTCCAGATCTGGAAAATCAATACATGGAAGTGAACAAAGAATTACCAGCCAATAGAAACTACCTGCTTGAAGTAAACAACTTCATCCCCTAGCTGGGGTATATAACGGCAGCCTTCCTCGTGTTCAGACAACATTAACCATGAGATTTTTCTTGAAACATTATTCAACGTAATCCCAGTACGGAGACTTTGTTTGCTGACGCTTGCGGATCTTGACCGGGACCCAGCTTTTGAGGTAGAAGGCCATTCTTCAAGTGATACACCATTACACACGCTTGTGGAAAGAATTCCTTGTTTATTAGTTTTATCTACATATCCAGATCCCAACCTTACCCGTACTATGCTATTTCTTGCACTAGATTCACTTCTCATTGATCGTTTCCTACGTATCACATCAGCTGTAGCTTCTCCAAAGTCAAAGCCAAGTGCAGTAGAATCTCTAACATTATCTATCACAGGTTCAAAATCCATAATTGGATGCTTGGGAGAGGGGGCTATGGATGTAAAACCATTTCCACGATCTGCCATATCATCTGCTACCTCTTCAGGCTCTAGTTTTAGAGGACTGCTGGGATGCCGAAGCTTTAATCTCAGTCGTCGAACTTTCTTTGGAAGAATCTCATCAGCTTCCATAGGAGTATCTATATCACAATGTCGTAATTGAACAGAAAAGGGTTCAACTCTCGACAGATCTTCATCACTGCAAGAGAATACAAGGAATTAGATGTTGTGGAAATTTAATATGAACATAATTTTTTTGGTAATCATAATCAGATTTCCCATACTCATTAAATGCTTGGGTTTCTTCAATGTTCTCAGACGCAGTCAATTCTGTAGGTTCACAAAAAGGAATCTCTTCTCTCCGCTTGCAGACATTGTGGTTTTGATCTGAAGATTTTATCAACTGATTATCAGCCTTTTCTCTCTGTGGCATATTCATAGAGAGGGAAATATCGTGACACCAGGAGTCACCTTTTGCATCTACAGAACTTGACCCGGGTTCTCTGGAGTATATACCAATCACACTGTGATTCTCCTCCACAGATTTAGAAGAACATTGCTCCAAATCAGCCTGATTCTTTACATCTCCCTTGCTTTCCGCAGACTCTGTTGGCTTCTTAACAGAGATCTTTACAATCAATCTTTTCTTCTGTTTGTCATTTGAAAGAGATTCCAGCATCTGAGATGGTTTATTCAACTGTTGCGAAGTGGGTATGCTTCCATCAGAATCACTGTTGGATGGATCATTATAGTCATCAACTTCATCTGCAGAGCTTCCAGAAATTTTAGAAAGCAAGGATCGAGCATTTTGGGCCGCTGCCCTTTGCGGCCGTGATGCCTTGACATCAAAATATTTTCTCTTTGAAGCCTCCACACCAATTCTTCGGGTTTTTATTCTCTTATTTTCAGGTTTCGAGCTTTCATTCTCGTCCAAAATCCTTTTATCACGCCTTCCTGATGAAATAGTTACCTCAGCCTGAGAAACAGGAGTTAGTCACCAGATACTGACAAACAAAATCACATGAGTTTAGCAAAACATACTCTAAAATGCTGTCTTCTTCTTTTCCGATGATAGCTATATTCGTGAATATTTTCAATGTCACTGTCCTCGGAACTGCACTCAAGTTCATTTGACGAGTTGGAACATGGGCTTGCCTTAGCTCCATCAGAGGAAACTTCAGCATTATACTCCGAATCATTGTCATCACTCAGAACTTCATGTTCTGGTTCCCAGTACATAGCATCTATAAACTCAGGCAATGGCTCGATCAACCTATCCAAATCAGCCAAAGGAGGCATAATATAATCTTGGCCTAAACTAAAATCTGGGCCAACAGAGAACTTTATTGAGGTAGGACGCCATTCAACTCCTAATGCACCAAGTCTGCGTTGCTGAAATATTGTCTGGTCAGGTTCTGGATACGGTATCATACCTGCAAATTTTAATTAAAACACCCAAGGATATATTATGTAAATAATGAACATCTTGCATAACTGATATAAAGATAAGCTTTTGGAAACAAACTTGAATCACATAGAAGATCCTGAAGGTTCCTCCGATGGGGAAGAAGCTGAGTTTCCTACACCATGAAAATTATAAAGCATCAAAATTTAGTCAACAATAAAGCAAGTGGAAAGATATAACTCATACATCTCCTCTTTCTAATTTCGAACACCTAGAGAAAAATGCATAAAAATGTGAACAATTTTGTGAGGTCTCTTAAAAAGAATGAAAAAAGAATTAGAAAGAAGACAGAAGATACAAGTATTTGAAGCATACCTGATCAAGAACATGTCCATTAGTATCTCGAATAAGAGGACGATAATCACCAAGGAAGAACTAAACAAAACACACGAAGACAAAGGGTCATACAGCAATAGAGGATCACTAGAAACTACAGCCATAGATTAGAAAAATATCAAGCATACGGGATGAAATCCACTGCACCTGATCATATTTTGCATTCTTTTGAGACTCTCCTTGTCCTGTGTTTAGAAAATATATCTGGCCAACTTCATCTGAAAGCACAATAGATGTCCCATCTCTACAGTGCCAATGGAAAAAGTAACATAAGTAATTGTTTCCACAACTTTCATGTGACTAAATGAATGCTTCAGAAGTAGATGTCTTTCCTGAAAGAAATATGAATATTGTATACCCAACTGAATATGTGTAATATGACTGTTTCTTCTAGTTTCATACTCAACAATCATATGCATGTTTTACCGGAGTCATTTATTGCAAACAAAAACAGTGAATGTAGAAGATCTTATCATGGACATTTCGTGGGTTACTTACTGTGAGAACTTTCCATCAACCAACTTAAATCGCCCGATCTCATACACTTTGATTGGTATACCCTCCCATATCTAGAAGAAAAAACTTTAAGGAGGTAAGTGATGCTATTGTAAGATCAAGAACTATTCTCATCCAAAAAATGAAACTCACATCCCAGATTATTGTTTTTCCATCGTAGCCAGCGCTCATAGCAATCCGAGGATTGAAAGGATGGACATCCAAGACATATGACTATCAAGAGGAGATAAGTGAATTAGATCATATACCTCAATATTACTATCTCCCAAAGCAAGTCAAGGATACAGGATTGGAAATTTCGGGATTATTACCGATTCAGTGTGACCCGTTAAACAATGCACTAAGCTACCATCAGCAGCATTCCAAACACAAATCCTGCAATCTGGATAAACACGGACAGATTAAGGGAAACAAAAGAAAGTAATAAGTTCACTTAATACCAACAGGTGGCCAAAAAAAAACACCGCTGTTTAAGTGTTATATATTGTATGACTGGAACACCGTGAGACTCAGAGAAATCCATCAAAATGACAATTTATGCATCACAAAATACTTACCCATGATAGCAGCAAGTACAAAACGATTATCCAAGCTCCATATAATCATATTGACACCCCGTGGTGTTGGAAGAAACCTCTGACGTGGGCCTCCTCGAGGAGGTTGTGGAGGAAGTGGAGGAGGGGGAACCTTCAGATGATATCCTTTCATCCAACGCCCAGATTTTCCCTGAATATATAACATCAAGGAAGTTGTGGGGACTGATGATAGAATTGGAAATTTGATGTCATGAACTTGCATTCCGCGGTTGATTGACAGAACTTACATGGAATTTATGTGATCTTGGAGTCCATATAATTGCACTACCATCGCGAGAGCAGGTTACTATGTTGTCATGACAAAACCTAGTAATCGGAAATTGGAAGTATTAAACCTTAACCAGATCGAAAGTAAAGATAGAAGGAAGATAGTGGAATGACAATTAGTCTAACACTTATAGTATCAGACTAATAGTGAAACAAACCAGGAATTCTTAAACTTTGGGTAACTATCTTCCTTTAGAGTATCAGCTGTCGAAGATCTTGGAGCCACAGCACAACCACTAAAACAACATAGAAAATACCCTTTTAGTCTCCAACCAACAAACGCACAAGAGAGGAACCATGTTCACCGGATAATACCTAAATTGCACATAGTTGACATCATTCTCATGGCCACGTAGAACATCCAGCTCATGAGTCGGCTGTTCAGCATCACCAGTGTTAGGTTTTGACGCGCTCCAAACCTACGGGATTATGGAAATACTGACAGTCAAGAGTCGAGACTAACAAGCAAACCAAAACCAGATAACATTTCCTGCAGTTTCTGCATTATCAAGGAGGATAACTAAAGTTAAAAGTTTAACACAGACCCTTGCTTTGCTGTCCGAGCTACCCGTTACGAAAATGGTTCCATTTGCATTGTACGCACAACATAATATTTGATGACTCTGAGATACATTGCTCGTGGATGCCGCCATGTTGGAAGATGTAAAATTGCTTTTTCCTAAGAGAAACTTCCAATGAGTTCTATGACCAAAGAGATTTCAATCTTGAACAAACCATGATGACGTACCACCTACTTACCAGTGCTAGCATCTGACGGACTTGGAACATAGATCCGAGGAAGCCACTGTGAGTACCTAGCATCCCAGATACGACAGGTTCCATCATCTGATGATCTACAGAGAATACAAAAAAAACACATATAACTGATTACCAATACAGGAAGAGTATGAAACATCCAGACACTAAAGATTTATGGGTGGTCTTGAACAGAGAGCAAGGAATTAGTTAAAATAGAAACATATTAACAGAACTCACGATAAAAGTTGGTAAACAGACGCCTGTCTGGGACTGAATGCAATTGCAGTAACAGCTCCAGTATGTCCCCGCAATACAGAAATTGGCATTCCATCAGGCAACCGCCACTGTCATAAGAATCAATACTATATAAGTGACAAATAAATAAAAACATGTAAGAAACTAAAAAGACAGCAATTCTATTCTTACCACTCTAATCACAAAATCATTTGAAGCTGACGCCACCAAAGCATTGTTTGAACTAACGGCCAAGTCTGTAATGTCACCCTACACGATAAAAGGATAGGCAATAACTAATTTTAATATATTAATCCACAACTCATGTCCTACAAATATGAAAAACAATAACTCACTTCATGGCCACGGCAGCTAGCCAAGCAAAGCGCAGTTTCCATTGACCAAATTTTGACAAGCCGGTCATCGGAACCAGTGATAACATATCTTCCAGAACGATCAAAAATAGCTGTGTAACAAAGATATAAATAGCCATACTGTTACCATTCTACCCAACAAAAATATTTTGTGACAACAAATGGTGCTCCTATGAATCTATGATGGACATACTGCATTATGACTTTCAGATACTATAGTTAGAAACATATATTCCAAGGTTGCACGTGTAACAAAACAAAGTATGGAATTCCAAAAAACAAAGATTCAACAAAAAAAATGACAGTGAAGTTCATACCACAGTAAACAGCATTACGATGTCCTCTGAGCTTCTTTATATTTTGCATCTTTTGAACCATTGTCGATGGTTTTGCAATAGCATGACATGCTGAAAGAATAGACGGAGCACGGTGATGTTTTCTGAAACCTCCTCCAATTTCTCGGAGACTTAGGCCACGCACTTGATCAGCATGCATATGGGGCCAGCGTAAGTATGACGCAACATGCCTAGCTTTCTGAGATTCTATATTTTTATCTTCACAGAGAAAACAAAATAACGATTAAGAATCAAGAGCCTAGGGTAAGAACTGGAGAGGTCAAAGACATTTTCTTAGTTAAAACATCCCTGAGACTAAATTTCTCCTACATGAGCTACTTCACCAGAAGTCCAAGTCATGATACTAACTAGAAACCAGAAAAATAAAATTTCTAAAATTCACAGCCCTAGAACCATTATCAGGTTCAATGTACTTGTGGGATATAGAATCAATTTAATAGCATGCAAAAGTAAGGAAAAACAAACAAAACGATATCCTGTTCTCCAAACATCATTTTCGTCCAAGTACTATATCTTTAATTATTCTAATTTCATAAGTAGCTCTAAAATTCCAAAGTGAATGAATTAGGAGATACTACGTACAATCCACAAGTGAAAAGGTGCCAGATCCCAATAGAGTTGGAACATCAGCAGCATTAGGGGAATTTCCTTCAACTCTCATGTGTGAAGGGAAAGGTGGGTTTAAAATTAGTTGTTTGAGAAGCTTCACCAAGTGATCCTTTCCGATATGAGGATACCTGCCAATAGAATAAACATGATGACAGAAGTCATGGGAGGGCAAAAATAGTTGGCACAATTACGGAGGTGGGCAGGAACCCACAAAGACATATTATATGGACAAGATGTGTGATGAGAAACAAGTAACAGAAGATTTCAATAAGCTAGGGCAAGGATTTCTTCGTGAGAAACTGTACCTCTCTACCAAGTTATCATAACTCAACGGGAAGGAGATGCCATCATCATCAGCACGCCCACTACAAGTGCTACTTCTTGACCACCAAGAATGGTATCTACGGGGCAAAAGCCCTTTTTCCAAAATTTCATCTCTCAAGTGTCCAAAGGTTCGTTCGCAGGGCCCGGAAGAAAGAAAATGCAAAATCAGGAAATAGACTTCTCTAAGGTCCATATCTACATCGGTTAGAGAAGAATGGCAAGCAAGTCTCTCTTGCCGCTCAAGAGGAACATTTCCTTGAACCACATTAGCCAAATTCGAAGTTCCCATCAAAGGAGTAGATTTCTGTATCCACTCCATGCTAACCTGACCTGCGTAGGAGAGGAGTAGCACTCGTCAACTAAATGACACGGCCAAAATGAAAAATAGCCTCCTTAGTAAAAGTAGCAACAACCCCTACAGAAAATATACTGACTTAGATAAGAGTAGCAACAACCACGGAAACACAGATGAAATACTCAAAACAAACATCAAATATCAATCTTAACATTTTTACCAAAAGAAAAAAAACATCAAATATCAAGAAATTCCATCAAAAATAAAATTTTAAACTAGGGTTCTCTTCTAAATTGGAAACAGAGGTAACTTTTATCTGTTCTTCCTAGACATGAGAGTATAATTTCATCTGTATAAATGTACTGAAATTGACCCTTACACTACACCTGAAAACTGAAAGAGAGCTTCCCCTAACTAAGCGACTGAAAAAAATAATAATAGAGAAATCAGATCAATGCGATTTCCAAAACAAAATCCCTAAGCCTAAGATCCAATTACATAGAAAAGCACACAGCATACTAAAATGAAAATCAACTAAAACTTGCATTCCGCAGCTAAGGGAGAAACGCAATAAAGAGCTAACCTAGTACAGGTTAGGGTTTAGTTAGGTCAACACTAGATATAGAGTTACTACCCAGCACTTGATGAGTGGATATAGAAAGAAATTTTGACTCCTCGTTTAACGATTCGAAGCAGGTGAAATGATCAAACCAAAGAGACGGACAGCGAATTCGAATGATTGAAAGATCAGGAGAACGAGAGACGAATAGCAACAACGTTACATTCTACAAATTGTCTGCGTCGCCCTGGTTCCACATCGCCAGGTCGAGAGACGAAGGAAGAACGAAACAAGACCACTGACCCCTTTTGTTTTTCCTTTCTTTTTTTACCGCTGTGTGATTTTTTTGGGGGACTTGTCTTGTAATTTGGAAAATACAATATTTTTAAGGAAGCAAAGGAACTCGGTTACGTATGTATAAGAAGAAGACGGATACACCCTTGACTTGTCGTGGCATCTTCCTCAACCGTCTGAAAATTGTAGGGATATAAATGACTTTTCCTAATTAATAGCGGCCGGGCCAAAATAATAATAACAGATCTGTTTAATTTTGATGTTTTCCCATTAGATTTAAACTGGTTTATGTGATTAATACATACGGTAACGATGTATTTCTTGTTAGCAATCTACTTTTCTTACCGCCAAAAATACTAGTGAACGAATTCAAAATTGCCAATAACACAGAAGCATGTAACAAGTGCTCATGATTTCTATTTTAAAAAGATTCTTCAATACAGTTTAGTGCTGTATGATGTATGGTTTTGAATCCATTCACATAAAGGTCATAAGTTTTCACAGATTTTGTTACAAATACTTATCATGTTTCAATTTCGATTCAGTTCAATCAGAGGTTGCAATTATCGTTACTTAATTCAGTTTGTTACTGTTTCTCATGGCCTTGATGATGACCATAAACTAGTTCAACATGCCGGATTGGTATTCGACCCATGATTGAGAAAGCCCATTTATGCAACCCATCCAAATTATATTTTTGTACGCGGCCCATACTCGGCTCTTGTTTAAAGTTGAAGACTTGAAGCTGTTTTGTAAGAAATAAATAGCAATCTTCTTGTCTATAAACTCTCTCCGAGGTATAGTAACCATTCTGCGGTCTTTGATAACGCTTCTACAATCGATCAAAACTGTTATATAGTCTATAGAAAATGGCACATATGTTACCAGATAGTAAATCATCAAGGATTGAAATTGTTAAACATAACTAGATTTTCATCAACTCCACAAATTACCAAGTCAAATGAACAATAACATAAAGATATATAAAACATCTGGTCTGTATTGTTGATTAATTCATATTGATATTCATTATCACATTATGATTATAAACCACACCAAACCAAACACAACATAACCAACAAGAACAAACATAGATCTGACCAAACCTAAACTTTCATGATTCGAACATCAAAAAGCATTTCAATTATCATAAGTACGGCACTCATCGGTCTCAGGGTTATCACTGCAATACTCTTCCAAAGGATCGGAGCCAGAACCTTTCTTCTTGTCCCTAGCGTGACTCGCCGCCGCACTCAGCTCCTCCACCTCGTCCCACGCCGCTACACACTCACCACTAACCGGATCATCAGCGCATGTCTCCTTGGCTTCTTGTATACTCTTCTCCACCTTAGCCGATATCTCTCCTTCCGATGTCGCCTTAACCACAACCATCCGCTTCATCGAACCGAATTTCCATGGGTAGTTCAAGCGAACCGGGGCGTTTAGACGAGCCACCGGTCGAACGAACACTCGTGGAGTCGTGACGTTGAGACCAGCTGCAACTATGGTTGTCATCGTTGGAGGATTTTGATGGAGGAGAGATTTTTTGATGTAAAGAAAAGAAGATCAAAGATACTGCTTCACGCTATTAAACTCTGTGAACACTATCCTCTTATCTTCTAAGAATCAACCATATTCTGCCGCGTGTATTTAGATATTTTTATTAAAAACAGTAGTATTTCGCCAAATATTTATTTTAGTTTCATTTTTTCAGCCGTTTAACATTTTTATTGGAAATTATAGAATTTTAGTTAGTTTTCTTTTCTGTAATTTTCATAAACACGAAAACTAGCGTTACATTATTTATGTGTTTTTTTTTTGATGTAGTAGCTCTCATTTTTTATAAATTAAATTGTTTATTTTGAAAACTATAAAACCAAAAAAAATAGCATTCGCATATTATAGCAAATGAGAGGGACGACTTCTGCTGGGCCATATTATAGAAAAAAAGCACAAGTCGGCCATAGCGAAGGCTCATATAAGCAAATAGTGTCATTGACGAAGCTACGGTGCACTCGAGCATACCTTAAAATTCGCCTAAGATCACTCCAAGCTCATGAGATCACTTCTCTGGTACACTTACTCTCACAATTTTCACAACAGAAATTTCTCACATTTAATAGTAGCTGCTTTACTTATTTTATAAATGGTATGCTTTCCTCAGAGTTCCCAAAGGTGCTTCATTCATTAGCTACATACAGCATTTGAATAAGCTTGCTGAATCAGAGAACAAAAAAAAAGGCAGATGCAACACAAACTTCTTTTTCCATACAAACATTTGATTCATAATAATGTGAAAAAGATTATCGGTACTTGCATCAATAAGTTTCAACAAGATTCACCTTTTGTAATTTCTCGGACAGCAAAACAAAACATCGAAAGATTATGTCTGAATCAAACATCATAGTTAAAATTTCTTTACATCTGACAAATTGCAGTCTCAGATTTGTTTATTTCTTAAGAAACTCGAAAAATAGGAAACGAAATGGAAAGACCATATATTTTGGAGCAGCTTTAAGTACTACTCTTCGGCAGCAACAACACTAATCTCACCTCTCTCAAGCAAGTCATAGAAAGCTCTCGTTTTCCTCTGTTCGTTCCAGTGGTGCATCTTCCAGAGACCACCAGCAGCTAAACCAAGAGCCAGACCGATAACTAACTCTTTCACAACGCTAGGCCCTTTCAATGTAGCATGTGCAATCTTGTGTCCTGCCATTTCTTCTTTCTTTCTTTTTTCTCAACCTACAGAAATATTACAGAATTCAAACATGAATCACTAGTCCTTCAATCTTCTCTACACAAAAGCTAGCTAGTAATGTGATTCACAATCAACTTCCATAAATAAATAAAAACTGGATTTGCTTGGATCAAACATAGACCATGACACTAGAAATCCAAACATGAACATGTTCCCTAACACGCTTCTTTTTAAAATCATTAGAAAACAAGGAAACCTAGAGCTCGATCCCTTAGATCGAAGAGGAATCGATCCGAAATCAGTTTAAAACAGAAATCATTCTCTTACATCAATCGATACCTTATCTAGAAGAAGGATCATCCACATAAAAAAGAAAATTCTGGAAATCTAAGGAAATATAGAAATCAAAAAATGAATCTAGAAGGGATTTACCAAGTCTCGGACTGTGTTGGAGGCAGACGACGACGAGGGACGAATGAAAGAGGATTCAATTGCGGAAACTGATAAAAATTGACAAAATCGAAATTGCCCACTTAAAAGTCTACTCTTGTGGATCATATGTTTCCCCATCCAATCTATTGGGCTAGCATCTGAGCCCAGCCCAATTTTTAAGGATCATATAAATGCTATTTCAATGTGTCAGTAAAATTTCCTCAAGTAGGAAAATGATCTTACCTAATTTCACCAAATGGAATTTAAAGCTTCAATGGAATAAAAAAATAGGATATCAGGGAATATATAATTATTAGTAACGAAATCTAGATACACCTTTCGGGCCCAATATAATATTAAACGGGCAACCAAACTAGGAAATAGTGGGTCCCCACCCAGTCGAACGTTCGCTCACCAACCTTAGTTCCACGCTTTAAATGTGGTCTTCGTCGTACCCAATTTATATCTCTCTCTCTAACCGTCTTTTTCAACATGTCTCCGTCGTTTTGTTCCGCCCGATTCTCCGCTGCTCTATTCATCGTTATCTCCGCCGTCCCCATCGCGTACATCATCTCCTTAGAGCGAGCCGTTCCTTCTACACACGTCTTCTCTTACAAGAGCTCCGGGTTCTTCCGAGAGTGCGCCAAATGGGACGGTGTAGGTCGAAGATTCCTCGTCTCCTTCATGGACGGAGGTGGAGTCGGCGAGATTGTTCCTAGAGACTCCGACGAAGCTCTTGAGGAAGTCACTTTGGTCAAAGACGCTGACCTCTCCGGAAACGCTTCCCTAGGAATCACTATCGACCGCAGTAGAAACCGCCTCCTCGTCGCTGTTGCCGATTTGCTTGGAAATCGATATAGCGCTTTAGCGGCATATGATATGTCTACGTGGCGTCGTATCTTCCTCGCAGAGCTAAGCGGTCACAGTAAGCCACCCTTTTCAAATTTCTCATTACGTTGTGTCTCAGCCTCGTTTATCGTCCGTAGATTCTAAACCGTTCGATTTCGAATATGAGGACCACAAACTACAGTTTTTGATTTCGAGAATGTGTTACAAAAAAATATAAATTGTTGCAATTTGTTTATCACTTGGAAATTAGATTCAGAGTTAAAATAACAATTTCATGAAAAATTTGATAAATGCAGGTAAAGAGAAATCATTTGCAGACGATGTAGCTGTAGATGCACAAGGCAATGCTTATGTAACAGATGCAAAAGCTAGTAAAATCTGGAAAGTTGATATCAATGGAGAGGTTGTATCCACCATTAAAAGCCCTCTCTTTACTCCACAAGGATGGTATAATAACCTTGTCGCTCTTAACGGCATTGTTTATCATCCCCATGGCTTCCTTATCGTCATCCACACTTTCTCCGGTTTCTTATACAAAATCGACCTAACCGATGGAGACATTACTACTAATAATGTCTCTGTTATTGACGTTTCTGGTGGCACTTTGAGGTTTGGAGATGGGCTTGAGTTGTTGTCTCCCACCAAGATTGTTGTTGCAGGTACTAATCTTAACCATCTTTACTAATAAAGTTCTTTAGTTTTTGAATTTAAGACAAATTATTGTGTGTGGTTAATTAGGTAGCACGTCTGCCAAATTGGTAGAGAGTTCAGACGGGTGGCGGACAGCTTCTGTGACTGGTTGGTTCAACAGTGGTATGGTTCATCGGGTAGTCTCGGCAGCTACAGTGAAGGAAGGAAGAGTTTATCTTAACCACATTGTTGGATTTGGGTCTAAAATGAAACACATACTTGTCGAAGCTGTGTTTAAGACTTAAATCACTTCTTAAGTTGTAGCAGTGACCTCTTTTACGATTCTACTGAAATCTGATATGTAAAGCTCTTGTCTTGTCAAATTTCTGCTAATCTATTACATAAATCAGTCATTAGAAGATTTTGACTTGATTCTTATTGCAAATTCAGTTTTTATTATATGACTTGCAACGAGTCTTGGGAACTATGAACTGCGTTTTCGTCTAAAACGTCAACAAAAGTTATGAACTTGTATGTAAATTACCATCTTTTAAAGCATGAAATGTTCCACGTTTAACAAAAAAAAAAACTATATAAAACTTTCAAATTTTTTTGCCACGGTTCTGTTACTTACACTTTATTGTCACCTTGATCATCGTAATGAAGATCAGTAGAAAGTGTAGAAACATTAGAAGCAGAAGTAATTCTACGTTCGAAAAGCAAAATTATCCCAAACCATAAAGACCCTTTAACAATCCTAACCATACCAATTGTCACAACCATATAATATAACCACCAATTCACAAAATCCACTATTCCCACATTCAAATCAACGTTAATATTACCATCAACTAGTAATAACAACAATAATGCTCTTTTTGCCTCTGCCACACCGACCAATGCTTCTACTTCATCTCGAAGCTTCCACCACCACAACGTCCCACAGCTCACGCCCAAAGCCACCCTCTCTATCACCGTCTCTTCTCTCCGTTGACTTTCGTCTCCTCCGAATAATGTGTTATCCACCACAGGTCTCACAATCACTCGATACCACAAAAGCATGACCTCGTGAAGACCAAAGAAAAACACAAGCCTGCTTACGAAACTACGTTCGTCTCCGATGATGAAAGCGTTAGGCATAGTTGTTTCGAGGCCTAAACCGACGGAGACTTGAACAAGGAAAAGTGTAAGCCACGCGATGCCGACATGTGGATAAAATACAATCGAACGGTTGGGATCTGTAGCTGTGATTTTGGTCGTTAGACCAAGAGCTAGAGTGTAAACGCTTATCGATGAAACGACGGCGTATACGATCGCCGGATTCGTGCTAAGAAAGACGGGAAAGAAGAATGATGATTCTGTTTGCGGCGGAGATTTGATTAAGGAGAAGAGGAAGGAAGCAGAAGAAAGACGACTAAGGAGGAGGAAAGAAAGAGGAAGAAGGAGACTGAGGAGAGTTGATGTCACTAACCGGAAAGGCTTAACCACCAGCTGCTCCGCCTGTCTCCGCCACTTTCGGCCTCCGGAGATTTTCATCTTAATCTCTAAAGTGGAAGAATTGCTAAGAAGATGAGAAACATGGAAGCAGTTTTGTGTTATTTATATGATTTTTTAAAAAACAATGAAAGGTTTATGTTTGAAGTAAAGACGAAGGAGTGGGTGCCATGTCTATAGTTTCAAGTTAGGTTTGATGAAAAAATAATCATTCATGTAAACTAGTCAAATACATTATAGAAGAAATTATACACACGCATAATAACATTACTTGATTATTAAAACATATATAGAAGAGTGATGAGAAATCATTGCCTTTATTCTTTCCAATAGGTTTTCTTTAGTCTACACAAATTGTCAACTTCCAAAAAGAATTTATGGACAAGGATAAAAAATTTAAAATCCAAAGTGGAGACACAGACACAGCTAAGAAACGACGACGTACTTGGTGTAATTCAACGATGCTTGTAATAATAGATAGAGCATTTTGTAACATGTCTGTTAAAACAACGATTGTATTTTATTATTTAAACCGCGATAGCCGTTGGAGAGTTGTATATATGAACGGCTATGATATGATGGTTGGGTAAAGCATATGGACGGCTACGATCTAGTCTCGTCACAAAAGAAAAAGAAAGAAGAAAAACTAGTCAATGAAGCAAAATAAAAACAAAACCATTAATCAATCAATAACTAAGTGGGATCTGTTGATCCTGAACAGCCTTGTAGCATTTGAGGCTGCATAGAGGAAGTTTGGTCTTTGAATCGCGATACTTGTAAGGATTGGTGCATGATGGACCCGCACAGTTCTCTCGCGGAGGAGGATAACTGCAGATTAAACCATATACTTATGATAAAGTTGTAAATCTCAAACACAAAACAATACTAGAAACCCAAGAGCATTCCTTACTCTTCTATACCCAAAAACATTTCCCTACTTATATTGCTCAATTACAAGTTGATGTGTTGTTGTTCGCATTAATCAGATCCAGTCAGCTATGAGATCAATGAATTGGACTGATTCAAAACAGAGACAGTGAGAAAGATCATACCATATCGGTTTGGAATCAAACAGGCTAGGCACTTTGTCAATAGGAAATGAAACAGTGGTTCCATTAGGACCCATTATTGTTCTGATGTAGCAAGTTGAGGCTCTCTCCTCATGTGCAGCCTTCTCCTGCCAACACACATAACTCATATTTTCAGCACACTCTGTTTTAAAAAATGTGTTAGTGTTCATATAATCCTAATACCTGAGCCAATTCATCGAGTCGCTTTTTGTTTTTGTCTTCACGCTTCTTCCTGCTTGAATCTTGGCCTAGAATTTTTCTAATGGCCTCTTGCTGTTAAAACAAAAAACCAATATCATACTCTCTTGTGATCTGCCAATTCGTTAATGCACATATCACAATTGAGAAAGAAAACAATCACAAACCTCAGACTCCCGTGCAGCCTTCTCAATCTGAACTTTTCGCCTTTGAGCTGCTTCTGCCTTCTTCAATTGCAGCTCCATTTCAGTGAGAGTCTCTTTTTTCCCTATTTGTCAACATAATTTGCCATTATACGTTACATAACCCTTTACAGCAAAAGATCTATGTGGATGGATGTAGCAAAAGAAAAAACCTTACTTCTGGATGTCGGAGGAGGTAGTCCATCTGAAAAATCAATCGCGCTTGATCTTCCAGAAGCAAGGGCACGCTGACGACTAGTCAGAGCTAATTCCCTCTTATCATCATTACCAATCTCTTTTTCATCCGATTGAAGATCCTCTGCAATATCCATGTCTTCAGCCTCCTGCTCAGACCCAGTTTTCTTCTTCTCGGAATTTTCCCCATTTGCAATCCCAGATGGCTTCAATTGCCTCCTCCCAGACTCGTTGTCTTCATTAAACACAGAGATTCTCCTATTTCTCATTTTCTCCAAATACCGGATCTCATCGTCATTGTCGTCATCACTATCAGAAACTTGTCTCTTTGGGGCTCTTTTGCCCCTGCGAACAGAGCCAGTTGGTTGCCCTTGCTTTTTCTTTCCTGTCATAGATCCGTCTATCTCAGCATTCCAAGTACCTCCCTCGTGATCAGCCTTCTTATCTATAGAGGAATTACAATCATCTGAACTTTCCTGCAATTAATGGAAAAAGATATTAAAGTTTTTATAATCTAAACTGTCAAAAAGGCACACTACAGAAATTAAGACACAATTTAATCTTATCACTTAGAGTAACAAAGTGAAATGCATAAGAAAACTTTATCAATTGCTGGCCATAAACAGCAAACATTAACTAGTTTGAGCCCAAGCCACGTAGAACCGACTAACTAAACCTAACTTTGGTCTCTAAACCGAGGAGATTATGGGCCGCAAGGCCCAAAAACGGCATAGCATTTATCGAGAGGATACTTGATGCAAAAGGTAGATAAAGTACTATAAATCTCACTCACTGTATGCATTCAACAACTAGAGCTTTGTGAATATATCAAATTAGGATAATTTACCTGCAAATTATGGTTAGACCGAGTAGTACCATTCACCGGTTTCAAAGACTTCCTAGATGAACCATTGGCAGTAACTAGCCGGCTCACACCACAGATCTTAACCTTCGCTTTCTTTAGTTCTCCATCTAAACCACCCAAATCTTTTTTCTTTCCATTGATCATACTGGTACCACCTTCATCTTCACGACTCTTGCTTTTCGAGCTGGCAGGTGCAAATAGATCTTCAGTAGAAGATTTATTTCGATTGATGATCTCTCTCCGTCTAGAATCGTTGCTTCCTCTTTTCGATTCCTCAATAGATTCAGACCTAGATATACAGTGGCTAAGACTAAACTCTTTCCTTATAGGGTTAGTATCAAAAGCCGGGATATCATCACTGGAGATCTTGCTGAACTTATCTAAAGGTGTTAAGAGACCTGAACCCGGGGTGCGAGGACGACGACAAGTTAGGCTACGTTTCTTCCTCACAGTATTATTCATACTATCATAATGAGCATCACCATTATCTTCCATTGTAGAGTATATATGGAGGCATATACACTTTTAACTTGGAGATTAACTGATGAATTGTCAAATCCCAAAGCTTCAAAACTGAGAAGTGGAACATGTAAATTATTAGACCAATATAGCATACAGAGAAATCAGATGAAACAAGTGTATCATCAGAATCCCAGATGAATCAAAACGAGTGATCAACACAGACAAGAACCAAACATTCATAAACAAAGGCACAAACATGACTAAAATGACATTTTACAGTCAAAAGCTTTGACCAGTACTTCCTGTAAGTTTTTGATATCTCTCGGGGATCAACAGATTTCGACGAATTGAAACAAACACCAAACGATCAAATCAAGGATCAAACGAAAAGCTACCATCAAGTACATATAAACATGGAAAATACAAACTTTAAAGCGTAGATTATAAACAATACAAAATACTGTAATCAAATCCCAAAACGAGAGAGGGAAAGGGAGAGTACCTTGATTGCTCAGCAAAGATGGCGAATTGTGGGAATAGAGAAGAAGATGATAAGAAGAAGAAACAGCGTAAGTAGAAATAGAGAATTGAATCCAGGAAGAATTAGGGTTAGGAAAGTATTTGGGAATAATAAGAACTAAGACAAGGAGAGAAGACAAGTAGCAGTAAAGAGGTGAGATACTTATTATCTCATCGTTCACCATTTTTTTTTTTTTGGCTATTTCAACACCAACCCAAAAAATAACAAATAACAAAAAAATCCCTTTTTTATCGGTTTTAAGGATTTTTGTTGTTCGCTCTCTTTCGACAGTTAGACTCGGTGAGCCGACTCAGAAGCCTGACTCGTTTTCCTTTTCAATATGGATTCTTCTCTCGTTTTCTTTCCTTTTTTTTTGTTTTCTCTTATGCTGCGCTGTTCATTTGATTTTTAGACCTTCCGCTGCTGCGCATGTTATCAAAATCCACATCGTTGTGGTGTGTGTGGGTATGTTAGCGCTTTCTGTCCATTCATATAAAAAATAAAGACACGTGATTTCTCACGTGACCGACCCACGATGGATCCTTTTTTT